>JACEFZ010006318.1:597500-737500 GCA_014155875.1 Cepaea nemoralis | reverse complement strand
AGATACAATAATTTATAATTGAAAATAGTAAATTTAAGAGACATAGCGGCCAGGAGGTCTCCGCACGAGTGAAGATGTCCTATTATTTTAAACATAATATTTACATTTAAATTGTATCACAAAGACTCGTGTTCCATACGTTATATCAAGCAAGTTCGAGTACCGTCGGCGGTCCGGATCAGGCCCGCGGGCCGTAGTTTGGTGACCCCGGGTATAGACCAATCGCAGGCCGGTGGTAACGCAAAGGTTAGCACGACAGTCTGGAGGCCAACAGTCTTATTGAATCTTGATCCTCTTGTACCTTGCGGTGTCAAGTTGAAGTATAAACAGCGGGAGAGTGCCCACTCATGGGTTTCATATATCGAGTTCCCATGGACTCTGCTATTCCCTGTGTCCATTGTTACGTGGCCGGCCTCTCCTTCCGCTTCCGTTTGGTCTGTTCACCATTACTTGTTGTAGTATACTATTAGTTGGTATCTAGTTACATGGCCAAATCATTTAATTTACTGCCTTCTGAAAAAATCTAGCGCTGCTATAACCTCCACTTTAGCCCTGATTTCTTTATTTCTGATTTTCTCTCTTCTTGACATACTGAGTATACTTCTCAGGAATCCCATTTCTGAAGTTGTGAGTTTTCCTTTCTCTTTTTCTGTCATCGTCCAGATTAGGCATTGGTAGCCAAAGATCGTGCGTTGAAATCCCCACGGAGATCTCCCAACACCCAGATCAACCCACCCTAACATGGCTACCAGAAAATCTTATGAGAATTAAAGGCGACTGGCGTAGTACCGACCACATCACCCAATTGTGTGGCGTTGAGCCAGCACAATATACCGAATTCGCCTCAAGCTCTGTAAAAGGGTCCTTATCTGATATGGCCGAGAGATCAGATTGTTACCAGAAAATGTGATGGGTGGTAAGACCACCTGCCTACCCGTGAGAGTGTCGTGTGGTCTTGTAACTATGAGTCTGACACCAATGTCTCATTGTGCCGCAACGGCCTGGAAGAAGGGCACTTTATCTGTCACCTTGCATTCGTGTACCTGTCGTTGTCTTCATTTTTAAAGCATATTTAATTATGCCTATACGCCTATGAAGGTCAGCGTGGCCGAATGGTTTATGAAGCTTGCACTTAAACTTCTTGTGCGCTGAGGATGGGGTAGCGAGTTGCACACACCAGTCAGCAGGACTTCCAAGTTGAATTCTCGTTCAGGAAGCAATGGCAAACTACTAAACGTTACATTTCCTAGAAAATCATGGGGTTGATTGCTATGTACTGCAGAAAATACAATTTTAAAAAATGTATTCCACCTACGTTGTTGTTGTTGTTGTTGTTGTTGTTGTTTGTTGTTGTTGTTTTGTTTTCATGTGATGAAGGTCCGATGGACCGAAGTTTAATTGTGTCCTTGTCCCCTTTTGCTTATTTCCTAGGATATTTGTAGGTTACTCGGAGCTTACATCCAGTTGTGATACTGAAACCCTTTACATCATGTTATCAGACGCAGGGAGTTTAAAGCGAGCGAGCGAAAGAAAGAAAGAAAGAAAGAAAGAAAGAAAGAAAGAAAGAAAGAACATAATAGGAAAAGTAAAAACTGCATGTTATATAAGTAAGTCAATCTTATACAATAGGTTCTGGAAGTTGATAGTTAGGAAATAAAATCTTACATGTTGCAAAAAATGAATAGGTAATACATGGTTGTGAATTAACACCAATTCATCAACAAGCAATAAAATAGACTGAAGTCGCAGAAACATGATTCTACACAGGAAAGTGTGAAGATATGCGAGCAGACATGATGAGTATGTAATCTCAACGCTTGAAAAGAGGCAGAGACACAAAGCCAACTGATCACAAACATTTGACGCAGTTACGTGTTGACATTATTATGAGAAGAAAAAGCTGACAGATATAACAAATGGAAATAGTTATGGGGAGGCATATGTATGGGTGTGTGTGCTGGCGCGCTGTGCATGAGGGTGAATTATTGTCTTGCTGTATTTCTTACCTGCCCAACCTTCTTATGTAAACTGCCTTTTAGCCTGGACTAGGTTATAATTTTAATGCCGAATACCTGGGCATGCTCCTCATTGTGTACTCTGTGTCCTCTCATTTTCATTTGTATTCAGTTATTTATTCATAATGCTTTTATCATTGTTGTTGTTGTTGATATTGTTGTTATCACAACCATTCTTCTTCTTCCTCCTCTTGGTCCTCATCATTCTTCTTTTCATCCACCTTAAGTCCCTATTTGTTTATCTCCATTACCCAGTGCTGTATCTCTTTTTCAAATGAATTAATTTAATCAACAATCACTGCTTGACATGCAACGAAAGCCAGTTATCTATAAGGTTTGACCCCCCCCCCCTCCCCCGCCCTTCATCCCCACCTCCCCAGTCACGGGCGTTCAACCGAGAATATACTAACTTCTTATCTCAAGGAGCATTCAGTAATAAGATCAACTAAAAAGAAGAACAAATGCAAAAATAAACGACAGCAAATATTGTGTTTACAATTTCGCCATTTTCCCCTCACATTACATTAAAGAAAAAAGTATGCAATGGGTTAAGCCGACCATATTTCTAAAGTTGATTGATGTTTTATGACTGCCGCTCCCTATCTGCTCGTTGCCTCTCTCTTTTCCCAGCGTAATCCCCTTATTGTAAAATATCACCCTGTTTTCGTTCTAGGTTCATTCGGTGCTGTATGAATCATGTGTACCGTGATGTGTGCAACCTTTATAATTGTTTCTGCCGTTGTTGTGACATCTGATGCAAGTTGTGGTGAAACTACAGTAGTCTGCTTGCATGCATTGTAACACACATACAAATACACACATACAGACGCGCACGCACACACGCACACAAACTCTAAAGATGGTGTGATATAGACAGGCAGACAAATCGATATATAGATAGACAGGTAGGTAGGTAGGTAGGTAGATAGGTAGGTAGGTAGGTAGACAGGCAGGTAGGTAGGTAGGTAGATAGGTAGGTAGGTACGTAGATAGGTAGACAGGTAGGTAGGTAGGCAGGTAGATAGGTAAGTAGGTTGGTAGACAGGTAGCTAGGTAGGTAGGTAGGTAGGTAGCTAGGTAGGTAGGTAGGTAGCTAGGTAG
The DNA here is from genome assembly GCA_014155875.1 of Cepaea nemoralis. Taxonomy (NCBI): domain Eukaryota; kingdom Metazoa; phylum Mollusca; class Gastropoda; order Stylommatophora; family Helicidae; genus Cepaea; species Cepaea nemoralis. Next base: position 734,384 of record JACEFZ010006318.1, on the reverse strand, counting down.
ACATGTAGGTAGGTAAATAGGTGGATAGGTAGGTAAGCAGGTAGGTAGACAGGTAGCTAGCTAGCTAGGTAGGTAGGTAGGTAGCTAGGTAGGTAGGTAGATAGGTAGGTAGGTAGCTAGGTAGGTAGGTAGGTAGGTAGGTAGATAGGTAGGTAGGTAGGTAGGTAGGTAGGTAGGTAGAGAATAATGGTAATAATAATGTGAACCATGTTTCCCACGCAGCTATGGGGATCGAATGTGCACCAGTATATATGGGCCTCCAGATGTCCCTTTCGTTTTTATCTACCAGGGTACACGGTGCCGTGGACTAGTGGCTAGGCGCTTGGTTGTCGATCAGTTGGTCATGGTTTCGAATTCGCATCGAGGCGTATATATCATACTGACCTGGGTGCAGAGCTCGACCCAGCCTGAGTGGGTCCTTAGGAATGTTTTGGTTAACGAAACCGGCGGGGTTTATATTAACCACATCACACCTGGGGTGTCCACCGATCTATAACAGTGTCGGCCTAGCACCAACTATCCATTACACCCCAAGGTGTGCGAAAGGATAACTTAGATTTTACTTACTTGCCACAGCTGTAGTACTCACTGATCATAGCAACGTTACAGATTTCTAAATTTCTAACGGCTGATGACTTAGTTCAAAGCCAAGTGGAAATCAAGGGGGAACTATCACATTATCTACTCCAAGAAATCTCAGCAACTCCGAGAAAACTCAGCATTTCCAAGAAATCTCAGTAACACCATGAAATCTCAGTAACTCCATGAAATCTCAGTAACTCCAAGAAATCTCAGTAACTCATTAGGTTGGAAAAGAAATTTCAAGTCTTTCCTGCGGCCCAAAGTTCGATTGTAGTACTTCGGAAAGTTCTGCCATTGGGTTGGAAAAGAAAATACCATCGGGGACTGGGACTGTATGGAGCTCTCAGGAAAGACTTGAATTTCAAGTTTTTCCTGAGAGCTCCATACATGAAATTACTAGTGGAGAAACAGCAAGAGATAAAATTGAAATATAAGTAACTTCAGAACTCAGATTGGCTGGACAAGGTTTATTTGTTCCCCCCCCCCCCCCCCCCCCAACTATGTATAAATATATGGGACAGAAAAGTGTGGACAATCTGATTGGTGTTCTCCTGACAGAGAAGATTTCTGCAACGTCATTCGTAGGCAACCCAGTTAGTAATCAACCATTCACCATTAGATTATAGAAAGATGTAATCAATGTGGGGTTTTCCCATATACGGTACCTAGTTTAATTGCCGCTTCTCTTATAAACGTTTAAATACGCCGTAGTTCTCAACGACATTAAGTTGAAGTTAATAGTGTATTAGCCAGTCTCCCTGGCAAAGGAGTTAAGGACGCTGTTCGTAATCCCGTATACGCACGTGAGAAACACAGCTGCGCGAGATTCGGCAGGGAATCGCGTCGCGTTGGTTTCTTACGGAAAGTTGTGTTACGGAGCCGGTCGTTCAGAAAGAAATGGCAAACTACTGAACATAAAACTTGCCAAGACATCAACAGCAGCTGAAAAGTTCTGGTGTTGACTCCTTGTACTGTAAATAGGATATGCAAAACAGAACAAAAATAGTGTATTCATTATAAATTATTTATCAAAAATATGTGATACTTACATAAGAGGCATAAAAAGATTTTGTTGAATAACGAAACTTAGAAAACTAAAATCTATGACTCGATGAAATTATGATAGAAATATAATTGCATATCATTAACTAACAGGAGCTGCAGTTAAAGAGATAACTTTAAATACGCGACTTCGTAAAGTATGCAGCGTGTCACATGTACAACAAAAAGACCTCTTTTAAAGGGGAGTAACTGCATATTCATATCGTAAAGAAGCCACGAAAGAGTTAAGCTACAATTTTTTACTGTCAGAAATATGACGATGTAATTCTATAAGAAGTAAATCTTATTATTTTTTGCCTGCCAGATTCTAAATAAACATCTGCAATTAACCACATTATATAGCTCAATGTTATGAATAAATATGCTAAAGCACACATTCGTAAACAGAAATAAGAGATAAACACATGTTCAAATGAACACCTATTGGGGTATAGAAGTAAACATGGAATGATATGGACTGGATACTCTAACAGTATGTCGCGAATATCTTGGTATCATTGGCATTTGTGGCCATTGGGTCGATTGTTTTTGTTGTTTAAATAGTTTGCTGTTCTCTCCTCCCCCCCCCCCCCCCCCCCCCCCACACCGTTTCCGATCATCACGGCCCCAGTGTGAAGCCAGACTTTTCCCACCAATCTGCAGTCGATAGGCTATGTGGTCAACATCAAGCCGGCCCCCTTTACTTCCTGGGAAATCTCCTGGTACACACTTTAGCCTGGAACTATCTGTAAGCCTAAGCCAATGACATCCAATCCAAGCCTAGCTGAGGGCACTACTGGGGATCGAATCGCTCATTGCGTGGAGGTTATCAAAGGCCCAAATCTTCGGAATGTGTCCTTCTGGTCTCCGTTGGCAATCCCTGAGATGAACCGGTAACTTAATATGCGAAATTGAGGCTAAGGAGTCATGTGCAGCACGTGACGATTCCTCGGGTGAGCCAGTACTAGAGCATCATGTGCTCACCGCTGCATTGATGGAAGCTCTCTTGGGCTGCGGTGTATTCCCATGTTCTGCCCGTGCCTTTCCTTGACGGCCGAAAGACATGCATATGGTTGCTCTGGTGGGTCTGTTGGAGGTCTGTAGATGGAAGGCCGAAGATGATATTCTGAGACCACCCTGAGGCTATGAAACATTCTCCGTAACTACCCTGAAGGGTTAACTCGGTAAAGAAATGTTGTGAAGAAGTCGGATGTACAGGCCGAAAGGTGGAAAAATCACAGCTCTGCTTTAAAATATATGTTTTGCATATCCTTTACAGGACATCGCTGTCAACATCAGCATCTTTCAGCTGTATGTTGATTTCTTGGCAAGATTACGCTCAGTAGTTTGCCATTGCTTTCTGAGAGGCCGGCTCAGTTATCCCGCAGTCACCAGCGGGGGTCGAACCGCTCCCAGTTCTCGCCCGCTATGAGACTCTGCGTGATAAACGGGATTACGGAGAGAAAGTGTTGTAACCCCTCAGCCAGAGAGACCGGCCTGCTTTAAAATACGGGATAAGATTACTATCGAACCAAAACCAAACCTGAGTCGTATAAATCAAGAAGAGAAAAACATTCCCTCTTAGTGAAGGGTTCGAACTAATGACCACCAGGCCTGCATGTCAGCGTCAGAGCCACTGCATACAGCCGCCACACCGCTACCCCCCCCCCCCCACACACACACCCCCACACATACACACACACACTCACACACACACACACACACACACACACACACATACCCGGTCCACGATTTTCCATTATCTTTAAGAATATCTGGCGATGCTGATGATCGGACTTGACACACTGGTAAAACCCAATGACTGTGAAGGGAAAACCCCTGCATTTAGAATCTTATGGCTGACAGTCAAGACTAGTTGATAATATAGGAAGCAATACAGATATGTAAGCAACTGTGAATAGAGACGGAATGGACGGCTGAGAGGTTAGAATGTCCGCCTCATACAACGGGGTACGTGTGCTCTTTCCTCGGTGAGACGTGAGACTATTGTGCTCTTTCCTCGGTAAGACATGAGGCTATTGAGCTCTTTCCTCGGTGAGACGTGAGGATATTGTGCTCTTTCCTCGGTGAGACGTGAGACTATTGTGCTCTTTCCTCGGTAAGACGTCAGGCTATTGAGCTCTTTCCTCGGTAAGACATGAGGCTATTGAGCTCTTTCCTCGGTAAGACGTGAGGATATTGTGCTCTTTCCTCTGTAAGACATGAGGCTATTGAGCTCTTTCCTCGGTAAGACGTGAGGATATTGTGCTCTTTCCTCGGTAAGACGTCAGGCTATTTTGCTCTTTCCTCGGTGAGACGTGAGACTATTGTGCGCTTTCCTCGGTAAGACGTCAGGCTATTGTCCTCTTTCCTCGGTAAGACGTCAGGCTATTGTGCTCTTTCCTCGGTGAGACGTGAGACTATTGTGCTGTTTCCTCGGTAAGACGTCAGGCTATTGTGCTCTTTCCTCGGTAAGACATCAGGCTATTATTTTCACAGAATCAGATTCACGACCCGACTATATCCTAATATATTTTCCGCAGATGTGAAGTTCCAGCCCCTCTCTTGCACACCCCCTGGTTTCTATGTTTGGAGAGAGGATGAAGAGCTTTACAACAGCCCCCGCGCAGTTAGTACTTTGGTACCAGGTATAGAGAACAGTCTTTACACCAACGTCACTCCGATGGGTAGAAGCCCTTTCAGGCTATGACGACCTGAACACCAATAAATCGGACTCGGTCTTCTAGAGAAGGAATGACCAGCCTACTCAACTCCAAGAAGTGGCTAGACGCCTGCCTGTCGGTTTCGTAGGTTCGAATTCACATTGACGTGGCTTATTATAACTGATCTCGGCTGGCAGTTCAACCCAGCCTCAGACAGGTACCAGGACATGTCTTGGGAAGTAAAGGCGTGATACTGACCACGTCACACACTTACTGCCGATTGGTCAGTCAAAATATGGCTCTAGCACCGTATACCCAAAGCGCCTACTTCTGAGGTAGTTGTAATTTACGTCCCTAAGTCAGTTAGTTACGAGAAGTCAACATTTTAGCCCAACTGATCGGTGTAGGGATCGAACTCAATACTGCTTCATCAGCATACAGGAAGTTTAAGAGCGAGCGCACTTATACATTCGACCATACTAACCTCCTATTGGTCATAATGTCAAACACATGTATAATCTTGTAAAATAAAAACAATGCCATTGTTATCACAGCTGAACACATGAAGACCACACGTCGCAAAAAAAAAAAAAAACAGGTCGATGTGGGCGTGGTTTTGGTGGTCAAGTGATAAAACGGGATTCTGACAGCTGACAGGTTCCCCATGATGAATCATCGCTATGGTACTAAAGGTAAATTTTGCGGCTGTTCTATGAGCTATTTAAGGCATTTCCTAAAACCACTTCAGTTACTACCAACTGTCAATTCCTAATGTTGGCTGAAGGAATCAAATCTGATTGGACAATTCAAGAAGCTGTCGTGTGTGTATCTTCCACTACTTCTGCCCTTTAGACCCTCCTTGGGGCATTGGCGCTCAACCAAACCACGCCAAGCCGTCCTTCTCTTGCTATCTTCAGCAGCTCTCTCCGTGTCCTCCCAATAGTATTAAAATCTATGTGGATAATTCTCTTCACAGTTTGTTTTTGGATCTCCCGCTATTTCGTTTGTCTTGTGGGTTCATATCAAGAGAGTGTCTAGTTATATTATCCTCAAGTTTTCTCAGTATGTGTCCTATCTTGTGGGTTCCAATCAAGAGAGTGTCTAGTTATATTATCCTCCATACCAGCCATGGTACACAACCTGCAGTGATATTGACAGATGCAAAATCCGTAATAGAGGCGCTCCTGTCTGGGAAATTGCCAGTTCTGATGACACTACTTTCTGAACTTAGCAGTCAGCGTAAGATCACCATACAGTGGATACCATCCCACTGTGGAGTCCCCGGAAACGACAGAGCTGATCGATTGGCTAAGGAAGGAGCAACAGAAGAACAACCCGATGTGCCTATTACATACCACCAAAAGAAAAGAATGATCAAATCAATCAGAAAGCCACCAAACCTTACTCAAGACGACTACCACATTATGGACAGACCAGAACAGGTCATTCTTCTGCGCCTCAGAACAGGACACAATAGATTACGCAACCACTTGTATACAAAATTCAAGATTGGTGACTCAGCCATGTGCACATGTGGTTTGGCGTCGCAGACAGCAGAGCACATACTCCAGGATTGCCCAAACTACAACATATCCAGGCGAACCTTCTGGCCTAGAGAGACAACAGTGGAAGATAAACTCTATGGACCGCTGAATGAACTAAAAAAGACTGTTAGATTCATACAAGAGACGACATTGCAGTTGTAGACATGTTTCAGGCGAACGAAAGAAGAAGAAGAAGAATATTATCCTCAAGTTTTCTCAGTATGTATCCTATCTTGTGGGTTCCAATCAAGAGAGTGTCTAGTTATATTATCCTCAAGTTTTCTCAGTATGTGTCCTATCTTGTGGGTTCCAATCAAGAGAGTGTCTAGTTATATTATCCTCAAGTTTTCTCAGTATGTATCCTATCTTGTGGGTTCCAATCAAGAGAGTGTCTAGTTATATTATCCTCAAGTTTTCTCAGTATGTGTCCTATCTTGTGGGTTCCAATCAAGAGAGTGTCTAGTTATATTATCCTCAAGTTTTCTCAGTATGTGTCCTATCTTGTGGGTTCCAATCAAGAGAGTGTCTAGTTATATTATCCTCAAGTTTTCTCAGTATGTGTCCTATCTTGTGGGTTCCAATCAAGAGAGTGTCTAGTTATATTATCCTCAAGTTTTCTCCGTATGTGTCCTATCTTGTGGGTTCCAATCAAGAGAGTGTCTAGTTATATTATCCTCAAGTTTTCTCAGTATGTGTCCTATCTTGTGGGTTCCAATCAAGAGAGTGTTTAGTTATATTATCCTCAAGTGTTCTCAGTATGTGTCCTATCTTGTGGGTTCCAATAAAGAGACTGTCTAGTTATATTATCCTCAAGTTTTCTCAGTATGTGTCCTATCTTGTGGGTTCCAATCAAGACAGTATCTAGTTATATTATCCTCAAGTTTTCTCAGTATGTGTCCTATCTTGTGGGTTCTAATCAAGACAGTATCTAGTTATATTATCCTCAAGTTTTCTCAGTATGTGTTCTATCTTGTGGGTCCAATCAAGACAGTATCTAGTTATATTATCCTCAAGTTTTCTCAGTATGTGTCCTATCTTGTGGGTTCCAATCTAGAGAGTATCTAGTTATATTATCCTCAAGTTTTCTCAGTATGTGTCCTATCCAGCGCGCCAGTGTGTTTTTGCACCACTTGTTTCACTGGAAAATCTCTCTCTCTCTCTCTCTCTCTCTCTCTCTCTCTCTCTCTCTCTCTCTCTCTCTCTCTCCATTAGCTCTACATTGCTGATTCTGTCTTACCATTGTATTCCAATTGTTTTGCACAGACATCAGTTAGTGATACCGATGATAATGCCTCAGAAATATTCGCTCAGGAAGGCAATGGCAAATTACTGAACAGTGAAAGTGCCTAGAAAATCACAAACAGTCAATACATGCTGGGGTTGATTGTGAGGTCTTGTAAACACGTACAAATAACTTTACCAGTGTGTTTGTAGGTGTTGTTATAACTGCGTCTGCAGCAGTGGGCTATTACTTATGGTTACAGTTTGTCCAGGACCGTTGGCATCATCATCAAGTACCGTGCCATCTGGTGTAGGTGTTCATGGCTCTCCACAGATCTCGGTCTTTGGTTTTCTGGATCAACTCTGCCGTTGATATTCCTCCATACCACCGTCACAATCCGTCCAGCATCATTTCTAGTGGTCTGCCTCTACCTCTCTTCCCCTCGATCTTTCCAGTTGTCACGATGTTCTCCAGATCCTCTCTTCTCATCACATGACCAAAAAAAGCTGTTTGTCTCTTTCTTATTGTTGTATATAATGTTCTAGTTTCGTTAGCTCCTTTAACTGATTAAGTGCCAAAGGATAATATACCTTCAGATGTGGCCCTATTGGGACAGACGGATAATATATCGATTTATTTGGTTGTTTCGGGATTTGAGGTTTAAAAATTGAGCACTACACACTATTGGCAACGCTGATCGTATTCTGGTACGAATCTAAGGCCATGTCCACGTCAGATCGGAGCGAAACTCGAGTCTAATGCTTCCAATCTCATGTGGACAAGGCCTTAGGTTCGTAGGGATGATATATCGGCATACTAGTGTCATCGTGTTATTTGTTTTGTTTCGTGTAGCTTCCGCAACTTTAGCGCTCAGTGAACGGAAATTTACATTATAATTAGGGCTGTGACCGATTAATTAAATTTAATAGTTAACTTTTGGAAAATTAACGATTAATTAATCGTTAATTTCGATTAAAGCAAAACATTTATAGTCACATAACTCACATTATAGTCGTATTTGTCAAAAATCGAAATAACACTGGATTGTCTTGTTCATATGTCATCTAATAACCAACTATGCAAACAGACGAGTATGTTGACAGTATCTGGTTCAAGTGACGAGCGCGTCTTATTAACAATATAACCAGCAGAGCTGAACAATCATTCACATGGAACTGAGGTAGCCGGTATGCACAGAATGGTCTTGGCAAGGAATGTCTATTTTGGATATCGATGTTCATTAAGTTTCCACCATTGTAAAGGGTCAACCGATTCAGCAACTTTCTTCTCCATTTCAGACTCAATTAGCTTAATACTCTCTTCATTTGGTTCACATATAGTTTCATTGTCAATGTCAGTATCATTCGTTGCAGCAGTCTCCATCTGCTCATCATGAACATTAACTGTTATTTGTTGTTCAATACGTGACCAAGTTCGTTCTTTTGCATCTTTTGACAAACACTTCAGGTATTTGTAGCGTGGATCAAGTGCTGTTGCAATCTGTAGTATTTCAATACTTGTCATATTAGCTACACGTTTACTGAAGTCATTAATAGATGCTGCCTTAAATTTAACTATGTAGCCCGGATCATCCTCGTGTACAGTCATATGCTTTGTCAACGATGATAGCAGTGGCAATACACAGCTACATGAAACATAATCTTGACCGCCAAGCAGAACCGTGGTCTGGCAGAATAAGTCCAAAACTTTGACATATTTCGAAATATTCTCCCAATCTGAATCTGACAGTTTTGGACCTTTGCATTGCTTCTTTTTATCTGACATGCAGACAGTTAATGCTTCTCTGACCTGTAGAAGACTGTAGCATAATAAACATACTGTTTCATCTTGTTGGTACATCTTGCTGCAGCTTACACAATGGTGACTCAGTACAATTTTTCAACTCGGTTGTGTTTGCAGCACTATGTTTAAAATGTCCGACAATTTTTCGACATCCCGTTCATTTGTATAAGTGATGGGAGAAAAGTTTTCGATTAATCGTTAAAAAAAAAATTAATCGTTAAAAATAATTAACGATTAATCGATTAATTAACCGTTAACTTCCGCAGCCCTAATTATAATACTTGTTCATTTAAAAAGAAAATCCTAACCTGCACAGCTCGCGGCGACTGCACTAGCCAGGCGGCCTTTATCCCTCGGGCTCAAAGACCCCTCTGCCATACACCGCAAGGTACTATATTGGCAGTAAATGACAGTTTTTTTTTTCCATTTGATTGTGTACCATGTCTGATCCAAACCTGCGTTTTGTTTGGCCCAGAATCAGTTAAGTCATTCGTTGTCAGTTGGCACTGTCATTAATCTTGCCCCAGACACTGGTTGTTTTAACTCACTTTGTTTGAGTTATTTTTGTTCGCTGCTGTGTTTGGATTGTTACTTTAAGTTAGTTTGTCTACTTTGCCACTTAATTACATTGTGTTTGGGTTCTTACTGTGACTGAATTCTTACTTCAACTCACTGTATTTGAATTCTTTCTTTAACTCTTTGTATTTGAATTCTTACCTTAAGCCATTGTGTTTTAATTCTTACTTTAACTTTATGTACTTTAATTCTTACTTTAATTCCATGTATTTGAATTCTTTCTTTAATTCACTGTGATTTACTTCTTACTTTAACCCTTCGTATTTGAATTCTTACTATAACTCTATGTACTTGAACTCTATAACTTTAATCCGTCGTGTTTTCATTCTTATCTTAACCCACAATGATTGAAGTCTTATTTTAGCGAAGTGTTTGGGCTATTAACCTAACCGTTTTTCAGTCTTACTTTAACTTACTTTATTTGAATTATAACTTTAACCCGCTGAAGTTGAATTATTTCTTTAGCTTTAGCGTGTTTGGGTTATTGCTTTAACTCCTTTACGTGTCTGTCTGTCTGCAAGCAACCATGTTAGTGCGCGCGCGTGTGTGTTTGTGTGTGTGTGTGCGTGCGTACGTAAGTACGTACGTAAGACGTACACAAGTACGTATGTAACTGTCAATATTGCTGAATACATCTCATTACCAAACATACGAAGTACCTCGTTTGAGGACAAGAAGTAAATAAAATGACCACGAGCAATACAGAAATAAGCGCTCTAAATGAACTGTTTTTATTTCTGTCACACCGGCCTGATCAAAGTGCCGAGATAAGAGCCACAAAGTGGGTAAATTACCGACTAACAACCCCAGGTCCTCACTGCAGCCACAAAGAAGACAAATGAACAGACTCTCTGTGTTGACCTAGTTAACCAATGTCCAGTTGTGTCCACTCGACGTCCAAGCTGAGAACTCAACATGCTGAAGCGATGAATATGAACAGAAACCGGGCGCACTCGTCTCCAGATTCTGACATCAAAGACTTGATTAGTGATATTGTAGGAAGATCATGTAGAAAAGAAACACGTGACATGTGTGACTGTTCCAAACTATGAGAAGGTGGGGGTAGTGGGCGCGGGGAGGGGAGGGGGTTGTGGCGGAGAGGTTATGGTGTCCTCCTGAGGTTTAGAAGGTACAGGATTCGATCCTAACATAGAGTTTGGCATTTGTCCAAGAACCATTGGTATATCATATCACATTGTCCCCTTTTGACACATTGTCCCCTGATAGTGAGAACGAATATTTAGCCTGCTCGCGTGAGGGAGAAAACCAGGATCTCCCGTGTGTAAGTTATACACGTTGAAAATCCCACTGCAGGTGGGAATCGCAAAGAGTAGACCTCGAGGCCACTGCCCGTGGAACATTTTTTCAGAAAGAAAACCACCAAAGAGTCGATAGAGCCCATTACCTTGGATGGAATCTGTCTAGAGAAAGTAAACCTTACACGAATCCATGCTGAAGTCAGACACGCTAAACTTTGAGGTGTATTAACTACAAGTAGATGTGAGGCATTTCTCTCTTCTTCTTCTTCTTCTTCTTCTTCTTCTTCTTCTTCTTCTTCTTCTTCTTCTTCTTCTTCTTCTTCTTCTTCTTCTTCTTCTTCTTCTTCTTCTTCTTCTTCTTCTTCATCTTCTTCTTCTTCTTCGTCTTCTTCGGGAATCACAAACAGCCCTACAATTCTGGAGTTGGATTCCACATCCTGCAAAGGATATGCATCGAAATATTTATGTGTATTGTGAATATTCTGAAAAGCAAACAACTGTATGGAGCGTTGTGTAAATCTGCGACAGTAAATGTGTCAGGAAGACTTAACTCTTGCCGTCCAACGCAGTTGTTACTGTCACTTATTTCATGTCAAACAAATCATATAGTTACTCAAAGACTTCTTATTTAACTAAGACCAGTCGCCCGTACGCAGCCGTGCAAAATGCCAAGCGTGTCGTAAGAGAATATGAGATCGTGGATGTAAGCATGGCCGAATGGATAAAAGCGTCCGCTCTTAAATTTCTGGCGTGCTCCTATACCTGTCAATTAGACTAAAATGTTGACGTCTCGTCTTTGACTTGGGGACGTAAATTACAAGTTCTTCAGGAGTCGGTGTGATAGCGAGGGACCCTGTACATTTTTTTTCCGCGTTTCCATCCTGATATTGCGTTCAACATCAGCATCTTTCAGCTGTATGTTGATTCCTAGGCTAGATTACGCTCATCAGCACGCCACGGCTCTTTCTGAGCGACCGGCTCTATACTCTCATAAGTCACTGGCGCAACTCGAACCGCTTCCAATTCTCGTGCGCTCACGTCAACCATGAGAGTATTCGGGGTTACGGAGAAAGCTGCTAACCCCTATGCCAAGGAGACCAGCATAGGGAAGGCTAATCCAAAAACAAAAAAATTCAGCCCAGTGCATTACAAGTAGTAGCATGCGTATGCACTACGCTCGAATTCAAAGCGAGCAAACACAGACAAACAATTGAAATAATTTACAAGACAGAAGTGGATGCACATGATCGCATGAGTCTTCCCATGAGGATAAATACTTTCTCGGGTCTTCAGGACTGCACCGCACCCAATACGATCTGTGGACCGTGTTTATAAAATCCCATTTAGACGGAGAGTGTCATGTGCAGTACTCAGCCTCCAAATATTGACACACAAAAGACTCTAGCATTCTAAAATGGCACATCACCACCGAGAATAAAAGCGAACAATAGCCCAGAAAGATTAAAGACGAGCCACTTCCTTTAGAAGATATCATTTGTCAGAGTCATCGTCAACACCTGGTGGCTTCTATGTTCCCTGCTAAAAAAAAAGCCTGGTGATTTGAGAAATGTAGTGACACACGTAATCGGTTGGGACAGCTGTGAAAACGTGAGTCCCTGGAGGGTGAGCAATGGTGGAATTTCTAATTAGGATGCATGCCGTTTGGAAATGAAATTGGTGGATTTGTTTCAATGAATGTGTATTTGATGATCGAAACGGATTTTCTTGCCCTCTGTAAATCATTGTTATATTATGAAGTTTAATTTAGGCATATGCAAAACATTATAATTATAAAAATAACTAAAGTACGGGATGTTGAAATAATAATAATAATAATAATAATAATAATAATAATAATAATAATAAAAGTAGTATTATCATGAAGCTTCAGCAATTTGTTGTTTCCAACCAATTTTGTGCAGACAGAAAGATTTTATCATGAATATGCCGTTGTAGTGGAGAATAATCAACGCTCCATATTCGAACTTTGTCGGTGATTATGTGTGTTAAGAATTTCAGCGAAAATATAATTCATCTGTTCACTTCATGTGGTATATATTTAGACTGCAAATGTTTTGTAATCTTGTAACTACAAGTTGATGTGATACAAATAGGCGCTAGGACAGCTTTGTTTTCTGATGGCCACTTTCAAGAGGAAGACACCACAAACGTTGACTGTATAACGTAATGTGTGCTGACCCTGTAGTAGTAGCAGTAGTAGTAGTAGTAGTAGTAGTAGTAGTAGTAGTAGTAGTAGTAGTAGTAGTAGTAGTAGTAGTAGTAGTAGTAGTAGTATTAGTAGTAGTAGTAGTAGTAGTAGTAGTAGTAGTAGTGGTAGTAGTAGTAGTAGTAGTAGTAGTAGTAGTAGTAGTAGTAGTGGTGGTGGTGGTGGTGGTGGTGGTGGTGGTGGTGGTGGTAGTAGTAGTAGAAGTAGTAACTGCAGTAGATGTAGTAGTAATGGAAAAAGCAACAATAATAATAGTAGTGGTGGTAGTAGTAGTAGCAGCAGCAGCAGCAGCAGCAGCAGTAGTAGTAGTAGTAGTAGTAGTAGTAGTAGTAGTAGTAGTAGTAGTAGTAGTAGTAGTAGTAGTAGTAGTAGTAGTAGTAGTAGTAGTAGTAGTAGTGGGTGGGTAGGTAGATAGGCTGGGGGTTATGACTTGGAAATAAGCGTCTAATGTTGAGCGGCGCTTACCAAACCCAACACCCCACATTGTGCCAATGCCTTTTGGCGGAGGAGATCAAAAGGGAGGGTACAAGCCTTATCCTGGTGCGAGGAAATGCAACCTAAAGCAGTGGTTCTCAACCGGTGGGGAATTTCCCCCCAGGGGGGAATTTAAAGGTTTCCATTGGGGAATGAAGACCATTTCAAGATCACATTAATACAATAACCGATTACTTGATATTGTTTTTCCCTTCATACTTTACAGTTATGTAGTCTCATCCTTCTAAAACTCATTTGATAAAGTAAGTAGACCACAAATCATGTTTTATGTGGATGTCTAGACTTGTTTTAGTATATGCTATTAAATTTACCTTCTAATTTTACGTATACTGTGTAGGGATGGGGAGATTTTTAGATAGGAAATATGAAAGCGGGGAATGACGTTCTGAAAATACGGTGAAGGGGGGGGGGGCACGGGTCAAAAAAGGTTGAGAACCACTGACCTAAAGACTAAATGTCATGGCAGGATAGACCAGGCCCTAAGCCTTTGTTGGCAGCTGATCTAGGATCGAAGCTCTGACAGGTGGACAGTTAGAGCAACGCTTTGCTGGTCCGGCAGCTTCTGCAGCTTGTCTTGTTCCAGATGTATTGGTGTTACCTTTCCTCCGTAGTAAACTAGACAGGCCGAGAGAGGGATCGTGCTGCATGGGCAACACATGGTCTCTATATTTCAGCCCAAGCTGTGTGTTATGGAGAGGTATAACTCCACCCTGGTTTCCGCCATAGGTTGTATTTATTACGTCTTTTTTATGCATATTGTAACAAATTATCGTCTATCAATTCGGCAAGTACATGACTTGGACATAAATTTCCGCTTAAAGAGTATTTCGAGAACTGTAGACGGTGACATTCTTCAATACATCTCTCTCATATTGCTGTCTTTCTTATCCACACAGTGGAGAATCTACTGCGAAGATGACAGCTGGGAACTGTCATTGAAAAACAAAAAACTGTTATTTACTGCCTATATATTTTCTTGCGGTGTATGGCAGAAGGGTCTTGAGCCTGAGGAATTAAGGCCGCCTGGCTAGTGCAGTCGCCGCCAACTGTGCAGGTTAGGGTTTTCTTTTTGCCGCAGACAGAAAAATATCCACAACTTACCCATGGATTCGAACCCGAGTCTGCCGAAGGAGAACCCGGCGTTCTAACCACTCGGCCAGCCACTCCTTCCTCGGCTGGGAACATTCCATGGAATTAAAATGATTAGTAAAACATTCATTGCATTTTCTTTTCTTTCTTTTCTTTTCTTTTGTTTTTTGCATATCCTATTTACAATACATCATAGTCAACACCAGCTCTGCTGTTGTTGATGTCTTGGCAAGTTTACGTTCAGTAGTTTGCCATTGATTTCCGAAAGACCGGCTCCCATACCGTCGCGTTAAAACCCAGCGCGACACGGTCTGCTGCAAATCGGTCGCAGCTGTGTTTCAAACGCAGGTAAGTGGAATTACGAACCACGTCCGTACTGCCTTTAGCAAGGAGACTGGCAATCATTGTATTAGTTTAACGATATTTCAAGAACATCGTATTTATCCAACAATAAGATACCCAACAGCAGTTACCTTTGATCAGGTCCTTTTATGCTTTTATCATGTTATCCAATCCCCGCAGGAAAAGCAAAACTGAGGAAAATGATTTTGGTCATGTACAGCGACATGAAAAGTCTACTAAAAATAACTGTCAAAGGAAGTATACCCACAAGACGGGGAGAACCAAACCACAGCGTAGACGGATTCAAGTTGTGATAGACAACTTATAGATAACAGCAAAAGAGGCAGGCTATCTAGCTTAAGATAGAGGGACATTTAGAAGAGTGTTATAAGGGCGAATTTCTATACACCACAGGCCACTAGATAGTCATACCATATTGTTGACTTATACACACTTCACTCGTCTTTGTATGATACAGTACGGAATTAATTAATTTGTGAGTACATCGGTTTTACATACTTAAAATATAACAACCACATGGTTTAAGAAAAAACTATGGCCGCAGAGGATCACTGATTCTAGATGGTTGTCTGCATGAATAAAGCAATCAAACTGTCAAAGATCGTCCTCTCCAGCATGGCAGTCGGCGAGTAATTGACATGGGATGTGTAGATTTATTGTGCCAAACTGGCATGTCTAGAAGGTGGCTTGAGTACCATCCTTGCATTATTCAGGATATCTCCCAGCAAAAGTGATGGCTGCGCCAAGTGAACATTGCAAACCTAATTACGACACAAGGACAGCGCAAAGACACGGCAAATGTATCAATGAGTTGAGATTTGGGGACACGGCTCGCAGGTCAAATTAAGAGTAATTATGTCAGCGATGACATGCTTTAATGTGGCTACACGTGTTAATGGATGGACAGATGGGTACAGGGGGGTCACGCGTCACTGGCCCACACCATAATCATTCCTTGTTACTGTTTTCTTTGTTGTTATTTTTCTGCATTATTTATTCCTTTAGACTTCTCACACTCTTTAATTTGGCACTAAAACCTTTCTATATTCTTTTTTCACAGCTATTTTGCAGGTTACCAGTATCGTATTCACGGTGTGATAGAACAGAACCTGTACTTTTGTATGAATATAAAGCATGGACAGTGAGTAGACAAGATGAAAAACATCAGGTGGTTGTGGAAACGTGATGTATGAGGAAAATGCAAAAAATACCACGGACAGACAGAAAAACCAATGACCAAGTCCTACAAGAAACAAATGAAAACCGTAAACTGATTAGTGACATTAGACGTAGACAGTTACAGTTTTTAAAAATATGTTATGAGAAGAAATAAATAGGAGAACTTGGTGACAACTGGTAAGATTGAGGGGAAGAGATCAAAGAGAAGGTATCATCATCAAGTGCCGTGCGGACTGGCGTAGGCGTTCATGACTCTCCACAGATCTCGGTCTTTGGTTTTCTAGATCAACACTTCTCGTGGTCTGCCTCTGCCTCTCTTCTCCTCGATCTTTCCAGTTGTCATGATGTTCTCCAGCGCATCTCTTCTCACCACATGACCAAAAAAAGCTGTTTGTCTCTGTATATAATGTTCTAGTTTCGTAAGCCTCTTTAAGGCATTCATTGTTAGGTACTTTGGCAGTCCAAGGAATTCACAACATTCGTCTCAGGAACCACATCTCTGTTGCTTCCAATCTCTTCCTAATTTGTTCATTTACATTCCAAGATTCGAAGCCATACAGCAAAACAGGTTCTATATAGCACTCCAGACTCTCTTTCTTACATTCAGTGATAGCGACTTAATGCATCAGATACTTCTTCATTTTCTGAAAAACAACCTTTGCTTGCCCTATTCTGCTCTTAATCTCTGTTGTGCATCTTCCATCTGATAGTTATAAATGTCCCTAGATATTTAAAACTATCCACTTGTCGAAGAATCTTCCCTTTCTATCTATATTTCACATTTGGGTGTCATCTGTTTCTTTGATATCACCATTGTTACTGTTTCCTTGATATTTAAGAGGATCCTTTCTTTGCACTCTCTGTTACTACAATGTCCAACGATTGCTGTAGGTCTGTTGCATTATCCGCTATCAATACTGTGTCATTTGCATAGCGTATATTGTTTATATTTTAACCTCCAAGTAAAATCCTGGATGGCTTGGCCACGTGACATAGTCGAGACAAGAAATGTGAGCTGATCCACGAATTTGGTGATCGCGGGAGATGGCGAAACATGACCGCCTACGCTTATCGGCATGACACATGATGTTGATTCACGGTGTAGTACCAGACTATATCCTAAAACACGTACGATCCGTTTTATCGCAGTGGCTAGCACCCTCGAATGTCGGCCCGGTGTTCGTGTGTTCCAATCCACCTGAGACGGGGATTTCACAAATGTATTTGGGCTCTCAGGTCGACTGACTGTACAATTGGTTTCAGAAATTGTTCTGGGATGTAAAAGTGGTTGACGTGATGTTGACCATATCGCCCGTAGCGAGCCGATTGGTCTGTAAAACATGGAGCTAGTGCCATAAACCAGACAAGTCTCATGGCGTGAGATTCTACTAGTACCCCTACCTTGTTCAACCTCAAGGAGAAGTTATAGAAGGGTCCATCACCGGCTCAGATTGATAGTTATGTGACACACAGAAGTCACCAAGCACAATCCACACACAGAAGTCACCAAGCACAATCCACACACAGAAGTCACCAAGCACAATCCACACACAGAAGTCACCAAGCACACTCCACACACAGAAGTAACCAAGCACAATCCACACACAGAAGTCACCAAGCACAATCCACACACAGAAGTCACCAAGCACAATCCACACACAGAAGTCACCAAACACAATCCACACACAGAAGTCACCAAGCACAATCCACACACAGAAGTCACCAAGCACAATCCACACACAGAAGTCACCAAGCACAATCCACACACAGAAGTCATCAAGCACAATCCACACACATAAGTCACCAAGCACAATCCACACACAGAAGTCACCAAGCACACACCACACACACCACACACACCACACACAGAAGTCACCAAGCACAATCCACACACAGAAGTAACCAAGCACACACCACACACAGAAGTCACCAAGCACACACCACACACAGAAGTCACCAAGCACAATCCACACACAGAAGTCACCAAGCACACACCACACACACCACACACACGACACACAGAAGTCACCAAGCACAATCCACACACAGAAGTCACCAAGCACAATCCACACACAGAAGTTACCAAGCACAATCCACACACAGAAGTCACCAAGCACAATCCACACACAGAAGTCACCAAGCACAATCCACACACAGAAGTCACCAAGCACACACCACACACACCACACACAGAAGTCACCAAGCACACACCACACACAGAAGTCACCAAGCACACACCACACACAGAAGTCACCAAGCACACACCACACACACGACACACAGAAGTCACCAAGCACAATCCACACACAGAAGTGACCAAGCACAATCCACACACAGAAGTCACCAAGCACACACCACACACACGACACACAGAAGTCACCAAGCACAATCCACACACAGAAGTCACCAAGCACACAACACACAGAAGTTACCAAGCACACACCACACACAGAAGTCACCAAGCACACACCACTCACAGAAGTCACAAAGCACAATCCACACACACAAGTCACCAAGCACAATCCACACACAGAAGTCACCAAGCACACACCACACACACCACACACAGAAGTCACAAAGCACAATCCACACACAGAAGTCACCAAGCACAATCCACACACAGAAGTCACCAAGCACACACCACACACACGACACACAGAAGTCATCAAGCACAATCCACACACAGAGGTCACCAAGCACAATCCACACACAGAAGTCACCAAGCACACACCACACACACGACACACAGAAGTCACCAAGCACACACCACACACAGAAGTCACCAAGCACACACCACAAACAGAAGTCACCAAGCACACACCACACACATAAGTCACCAAGCACACACCACACACAGAAGTCACCAAGCACACACCACACTCACGACACACAGAAGTCACCAAGCACACACAACACACAGAAGTCACCAAGCACAATCCACACACAGAAGTCACCAAGCACAATCCACACACAGAAGTCACCAAGCACACACGACACACAGAAGTCACCAAGCACACACGACACACAGAAGTCACCAAGCACACACCACACACAGAAGTCACCAAGCACACACCACACACAGAAGTCACCAAGCACACACCACACACATAAGTCACCAAGCACACACCACACACACCACACACAGAAGTCACCAAGCACAATCCACACACAGAAGTCACCAAGCACAATCCACACACAGAAGTCAACAAGCACACACCACACACACGACACACAGAAGTCACCAAGCACAATCCACACACAGAAGTCACCAAGCACACACCACACACACCACACACAGAAGTCACCAAGCACAATCCACACACAGAAGTCACCAAGCACACACCACACACAGAGGTCACCAAGCACACACCACACACACGACACACAGAAGTCACCAAGCACAATCAACACACAGAAGTCACTAAGCACAATCCACACACAGAAGTCACCAAGCACACTCCACACACACGACACACAGAAGTCACCAAGCACAATCCACACACAGAAGTCACCAAGCACACACCACACACAGAAGTCACCAAGCGCACACCACACACACGACACACAGAAGTCACCAAGCACAATCCACACACTGAAGTCACCAAGCACACACCACACACACGACACACAGAAGTCACCAAGCACACATCACACACAGAAGTCACCAAGCACAACCCACACACAGAAGTTACCATGCACAACCCACACACAGAAGTCACCAAGCACACACCACACACAGAAGTCACCAAGCACACATCACACACAGAAGTCACCAAGCACAACCCACACACAGAAGTTACCATGCACAACCCACACACAGAAGTCACCAAGCACACACCACACACAGAAGTCACCAAGCACACACCACACATAGAAGTCACCAGGCACACACCACACACACGACACACAGAAGTCACCAAGCACAATCCACACACAGAAGTCACCAAGCACAATCCACACACAGAAGTCACCAAGCACAATCCACACACAGAAGTCACCAAACACAATCCACACACAGAAGTCACCAAGCACACACCACACACGACACACAGAAGTCACCAAGCACACATCACACACAGAAGTCACCAAGCACACACCACACACAGAAGTCACCAAGCACACACCACACACACGACACACAGAAGTCACCAAGCACAATCCACACACAGAAGTCACCATGCACAACCCACACACAGGACACAAGAGGGACATAGAACACACATTGGGCATATGGTGCTAGACTCCTGTTTTCCAAGACTGGTCGACAACCTGGATAATGTCACACCGGCCACCTTTACTTTCCTGGACCACCCGGCGGGCAGTCAGATGTCACAGCTACTGAGTTTATGCGGCTCCAATATAGAGCCTTTTTTTTTGCATATCCCTTTTACAGGACATCGCTGTCAACAACAGCACTTTACTGCTTCTAGCTCTTACAAAAATCACACTGGAAACTCCAGTTGAAGGCAGGCGAGCAACAGGTATAGTCCATTTATTTTTGTCTGCACCAATATAAAATTCCATATCTCAGTAACCAGCTGAGAGAAAATGATGAGATTTAGCATATAAACTTATCATGATGTCCACCCAACAAAACATTTTTTGTTCTGGAGATTGTACAGCAGATTTCAAAGTTTGTTTATATGCGGTATATAATTTACGGGACATAGCTGAAGTGCACATTATTAGAAGTATTACATCTTCACGAGGAAACATGAGCGTTCAATAGTAAATGTTCACGTTTTTCACGGGATTGACCTTGCGAAAAAAGCCTTGAGAAGTGAAATGGGGAGTGTTCAGTGGTGTCGCAGTATCTTCAGAGGTGTGTCATTAATGTGGGTCCTTTCATATAAGGCTTCACGCTCAGAGGAAAGGAGAGACGGACATATAATCAGGTTGATAATGGAATTATTGGTGTTGGAACTCTTCGCTGGCTGGTGAGGATGGAGACGGAGCGCTTATGGGAATGACCCGAATGCTGTGATGTCGGTTTCTAAATCAATCAATCAATCAATCTATTCAAATTGTCTGACGCCAAGACATTAACTCAGACCGCGCTATTAAAAAATGATAAAAGTTGCTGGAAAAAATATGAGGGCCATGTGTTGAAAGAGGAAGAGCACTATTGGAGAAAGGATGGATTGAATTTTATGCAATCGATAGCAGTCATCAACCTACTGGAATCGTCCGACACCGATTAAGTTCTGGGCAGATCGCAGACATTAATCCACATGCACACCTACTGGGATATTTTGCTCCACATATTCAGAAGAATTGCAGGCCCTAAACATTACAGCATCGGCACAATGTCAATGGCAACAGTTTGTATTCCACAGTGATGAATTTTCAATTCCGCAAGCCCTCAGCAGTGACAAACAACTGGTATTGAAATAAAAAAAAAACACACACACACACTAAACGCAATGAATACCAACAGAAGAGTAATATTGCGGTGGAAACTGACATATTGTGGCATAACAAGAAACGTGAGAGCAACCACGTTGTCAAATTAGGGGATAACACACGTGCATACGAATCAATTTATAAACTTCAATGAAAAGAGGACCAAAATCTTGGTCGTTAAGAAGAAAGCCCACTACAGAGACACTGACAACTATTTTCATAGTGAAAAACAGGTAATCATGTTCCGTCGTGTTCCGTTGTGAAGTGGTCAAGCCGTCTGACTCGGGCTCCGATGGTTGTATGTTCGATTCCTTCATTTCACGAGTGCATTTTTCGGAGACTCCCGAGGGTCGTCGCTGGAGCTACGGAGTTCGTGCTTTTTGCGACGCTTTCCGCCCTGCGGAGAGAGACTGAGCCATATGGGATAAAAACCCGGTGCAATGCAGTCGACCCTCTCGACTTTTAAGCTACTTTTTTTTTTATTGCACCCACTCCCATACGAATCTGGCTACGCATTTTACTTGTGTCCTTACCAGAAATAACGTGGTTTACTGTAAGACTAGTTTGTTAGCGTGAATTCACTACATTTTCCCCAAAACATCAAAGGAATGTTGCCGCTTTCGATGATTTAAGTTGCTTTTGGACCTATCAAAGACATATTCATTGGGTGGGGATAAATATAAGACGGCAGGAAAAATTTCATAACTATGCAACAGACAGTTTTCAAAATAATTGATCGTTAATGACGGCATTAATTTCCGGACAGACTATAGTCAACGATACACGTGGTAAAGTAGCACCAAGATATGGACGGTAAAGAAGTATGTAACGTGCACAACTAGAGCGAGAAACCGAGCAGTGTTGAAAATCCAGTGCAGTCAGTCTTTACTGTAGAGACAGCATCTGGTGAATTTCGACAAAGCTTATGCTATTATATACAAGTGAAACATGAATAATAAGCAGATAAGCCCAGACACATCTAATGATAGCAGGATTGTGATTTCTGGGGAAAATGCACAGAATTACTATAGACGGACAGCCACCCACCCCCCCCCCCCCCCCTCCCCCGGCTCCCAATCGACATGCCATTCAATGATACTAATTATGCTGGTGATGATTCTGTAGATGATAATTATGGCGCTGGTGGTGATGATGATGATGATGATGATGATATGTATATCTCATAAACAGTTTTGAATTTCTCAAATTTTCACCACAGATTCGTAAAATTGGCTTCATTTTTCTCTCTTTTTGATTTTAAATTAATAAGATGTGTAATGCCCCCCTCGGCTAAATTGCCCTTTTAGTATGATCCTCCTTTAGCCCTTGGGGTGGCCTCTGTGTTATTTGAGGACATCAGCATAGTCGTTATTTGGGTCAACAAGACCACTAATCGGGGCCATATGTGCCATCGTGAAGACGTGCGCAGATAATGCACGGACATAAACAGAGGCCAACGGCAACATCAAACACTCGTGTTAATAGAGTCACACTGTTTCAAGGGTTTTGCTCTCCTACGGCAAAGCGTTAAAACAGACGTTAAATAACTATTGTCTTTCATCATCCCGTTACATGCTGATATCAAAGGAGGGAAAGGCCATTTTAACACCAACTGCAGGCATATAATTAGGGTCATTTTTTAACCCTCAGTCCAGTTAGCATTTCTGTGAAGAGCGAGAAACGCCTTGAGGGATCAACGGATTTATGAAGGTGTAGATTGTTATTCATTTGCCATATTATATGAGGGAGAGGGGGGGGGATACTGTTCCTGTAATAACTGGCGACAGTTAACATAGTGGATGCAGTGGTGGCGTAGTGAATAGATGCTAGCCTATTGGTCCGGTAGTCATGGGTTCCATCAATTTCGGGGCAGATTCAGTGTTTCTCTACAATTGATATGGGCTCCCAGGTAGACCGAGACTAAAATGGATGCCAGAAAATGACTTGGGAAGTAAAGGCGACCATCTTGATACTTCTATACAAATATGAGTTTATCATCATGTGTCTGTTTGTCGTTACTGTCATTAGCACCTTGCCAAGTATAACGGGTAACGGGCGAGGGAGGGGGGGGGGTAGGATAGGTTGTTTCTAAGCCTTCTAACTCGCCTTAAGTAGTGCAAACGGGTCCTTTACTTTCACATGACTTACTAACACATCGGTGCTGTATTCGACCCCTGGTAATGCATAATTAAACAGTTTTAATACATGTTCTGTTGTGATAATTTGGTGTGTCCAGTGTGTGCCGCGTGGTTACACACCCGCTTCACACGCGTGATCCGGGACTGTTTCCGGATCCGGTCAGGGATATGCACTACTGACGAGCTCAAATGAGGGCGGAACTCGAGTATAGTGCTTCCATATTGACGTGGATAGGCCTTAGGTTCATACCAGAATGCGATCGGCGTTGCCAGTAGTGGGTTGTGCTCAATATTTAAATTTCAAATCCCGAAACAACCACATAATCAGTTTTAATACAGTTATAGTTTTGATGGAAAAGAAGAAAAAAAACAACAACAGTTCACCGAAACGAACACCCTTTGAAAAAAGTAAAGAGTTTCAAGTACCCAGGAAGTATAATATCATCAAATGGCAAATCAGAAGACGAGATCGAAAATAGGTGCAATAAGGCAAACCAACTCATTGGACAAATGGCACCAATACTCAAGAACAAACATGTATCAATAACTACTAAGAAAGCACTTTACAACACAATCTTCCTACTAACTCTATGCTACCAATGCCAAACCTGGACAATGACTGAAAAAGAGAAAAGAAAAATCACAACAGAAATGAGATACCTGAAAAGAATACTCAATTTATCAACAAGAGATAAGATCAGAAATGAAGAAATCAGGACTAAAGTGGGGGTTATAGCAGCACTAGATTTTATTAGAAAGCAGCAAGTCAAATGGTTTGGTCATGCAAGTAGGTTACCATTCAACAGCATACCACAACAAGCAATGATGTACAGACCAGATGGAAACAGAGGAAGAAGCCGACCACGTAAACGTTGGACGGAGGGAATAGCAGAGTCCATGGGAATATCGATACATGAAGCCCATAATCGGGCACTCTCACGATGTTTATACTTCACCTCGACATCGCAAGGTACAAGAGGAACATGATGAGATGAGATAGTTCTGTGGTTGATCCAGCCTTATGACATCGGTATCGGAGTTGTGCAAAGTACAGGCGGCCACGGCCTGTGATACAGTACATCTTAGCCCGTCTGTGTCCTTGACATTACATTTTACAGAAACATGCTTAGAATACAATGCATCACGAAGAAGACAAATACGGACATTCTGGTGGTGTTTCATCAAGTATAATGATGACCATTCATTTCATCCAGTGGGGTTGAAAGTTTGGAGCCATGAGTTCTAAGATGGCTGGTAAGACCTATTTCGGCTCGAAATAGGTCTTTGGCCATGAGGGCAAAGAATGCGTGACTGATTCTACAATAGTCGAAGATAATTGGCTTATTTAATAGTCTCGTGTCTTGGAAACTAAAATGCTTTGGCTATGTTGAAGGCGGCTTCCTAGCCTAGGTGTTAACGTCTTTCTCTGTAATCCCGTATATTCTCGTGAGTAACGTAACCTGCGCGAGAATCGGTAGCGGTTCTCGCCGCGTTGGTAACTTACAGGGTATGTGAGCCGGTCGCTCAGAAAGCAATGGCAAACTACAGAGCGTAATCTTGCCTAGTACATCAACAGCAGCTGAAAAATGCTGATGTTGACTGCAACGTCCTGTAAGGGATATGCCAAAAAAAAAAATAATAATAATGTCGAAGGCCACAGTGGTTTAGAAAGAACAGTAGATAGTGGCATGGTTGGTGGAAGACGGGCCGGGTGATGATGAACACGAAGGTGGATATAGAGCAACATGATAATGGCATGGTTGGTGGAAGACGAGCCGGGTGATGATGAACACGAAGGTGGATATAGAGCAACATGATAATGGCATGGTTGGTGGATGACGAGCCGGGTGTTGGTGAACACGAAAGTGGATATAGAGCAACATGATAATGGCATGGTTGGTGGATGACGAGCCGGGTGTTGGTGAACACGAAAGTGGATATAGAGCAACATGATAATGGCATGGTTGGTGGATGACGAGCCGGGTGTTGGTGAACACGAAAGTGGATATAGAGCAACATGATAATGGCATGGTTGGTGGAAGACGGGCCGGGTGTTGATCAACATGAAGGTGGATATAGAGCAACATGATAATCAACATAGAATGTCCTACTCAAATATACACATGTGTGTATGGCGTTCATAGAAGTAGAAGAAAGAAGTAGAGACACGCGGACGCACAAGACAACATAAAAATTGGAAGCTATTGTTACCGACCGAAATTCGAACTTGTCACCTTCAAATGATGCCAGCTCCTCACTGCATGAACAAGTGTACTTCGACACATGGTCAACCAAACATCTCTAAAAAAGATGTCTTTATTAGCAAGGTCTATCATCCATATGAATCCACAACTACGGACTATGGATATAATTCGCATCTAACCAATTTAATATAAAATTCTAAGACGTATGGTGTAATTACAATGGTTAGATACCCAAAAAAAATGTCGCTTGAAAGTCGACATCGCTAACTTCATTGCACCGGTGTTTTTTTTTTTTAAAATCCCAAATGGCTCAGTCTCTATTCCGCAGCGCTGAAAGCGTCGCACGAAGCACGAACTCTGTAGCTCCAGCAGCGATCCCCATGAGTCTCCGAAAAAAAATGCATTCGTGAACCGAAGGACGCGACCCGGAATCGAACCCACAACCTTCGGAGCCCGAGTCAGCAGATACCAGTTAGTATATACTTCTATCTTCTACATATGTATTTATTTATGATATGTCTTAGTGGCTTCGACGGGTTCTCCAATTGATATGTATGTGAAATACAGAAATATAAGAAGTGTAAAAACAGTTTCATAGGCCATGTAGTGAGAGGAAATGCAATGGAAAACACATGACGACTGGAAAGATCTAAGGTAGAAGAGGCAGGAGCAGTCCGAAAGAAATGATGCTGGATGGACTGGGACGTGGCATGCAGAAATATTCTCAACATAATTAACCCAGAGCACCAAAGATTAAGATATGCGGCGTTGCTTGATCGCCGGTGCCAGCAGGGCGTATGATAATGGCGATAAATTGTCCTGGTTGTAATTTTTAAGTATTTCGTAGCAACCATCTCGCCGTCTTGACAGAAGATAGTTATTGTGCTTAAAAAAAAACGGCATAATAATATCTCCATAGCACAAAGCCTGGGCTGAACTATAGAGACCAAATGTTACCGATGCAGCACGATCCATCTCTCTGCCTGTCTTATTTACTCCAGAGGAAAGGTAACACCAATACATCTGGAACAAGACAAGTTGCAGAAACTGCTTGATCAGCAAAGCAATGCTCTAACTGTCCGCCTGTCGAAGCTTCGATCCTAGACCAGTTGCCGACCAAGGCTACTTATGGCTTTGTCTGCCCTGTCATGACATTTAGTCTTTAGGTTGCATTTCCTCGCACCAGAATAAGGAAAAAACAACTACACATAAGCGTAAAGTAAAATACGAGACACTATGCATAGTTCTGTGCAAACGTAATGATAAGCCTATCTGTCTCTTGGAGCTTGGCTGGTGGCTTGGTGGCCATGTGTTCAAATCCTCATCAATATGGGTGTTTCAACAAAAACAAGTGACCTGCACTCCCAGGTCGAATCAACTTAATATGGATACAAGGAAATGTCCTGGCAAGTACAGGCGGTCGAAGTAATTGTGAACACATTACACATCGTGTGCTAATTAGTCAATAACATACGGGGCAAGAGCCATATACCCCAATGCGCCACAAGCAGTGGACAAGGGGTCCTTTAACTTCACTTGTACTCCTCTAGCTGCCCCTGTAGACTAGAACTGTACGTATATAAAGCATATATCAGTTACTACATCAGGATCATTTGTCTTTGGGGGAGGAGTAGCTGATGAATTGCGACGTCCACCTTCAACTCGTGCAGACCTGGTTTGATTCAAGACATGGACGGTATGGATTTTCACAAATAAGAAAAGAATGGTTATCACACCTGATTCTTTGCGTAGAGGATTGAACGGCTAGTCTTCTCTGATCAGGGCCAAACATTGTGAGTTAAAAATCATCCCCCAGCAGTTGGAAATGAAAAAGAGCAGGCTAGGATGGAGACAAAATTCACAATGAGAAACCCTGCCAACAAAAAGACCATAGCATGAGTGATTGTAATAACAATGTTCCTTGGTCAAGTGATGAGAATAGAGGCACTGGAGAACATCGTGGCGACTGAAAAGATCTGCGGTAGAGGAGACATAAGCATCGTGAGATAAATGTTGTTTGCTTGTCTAAGGTGGTGGCAAGGAGAAATACCATCCTCAACACGGATCTAAAACATCATTAATCGAGATCTGTGGAGAGACGTGAGCGTCTACGATGATGATGTAATTGCTGTAAACACCCAGCTGGATCCTCGCGGATGCCACGCAATGGTGTACTGGGTCACATAATTCTTACGTGGGGTCACAAGCTCAATGCCTCGTTGGCTTTCCCTAACCAAACGCGTGTTTTCCACGCCTGTATGTGCCTATGTGCTATATTCTACAACGGAAATACCGCGGTGTGAAACACAGAAGCCCATAAGCTTGGGAAACATCTCCCAGCCCTGTGCTGACATCACCGCATACCTCCTGCACACTTGTATTGCTGATGTCACCAATGTAGATCCTGCATCGACCATTTGCTCACAACAGACTAAACAATTCGATCCGCCCTTGCTTTTCCATCAGATCCCTGAATAGAACTTAGATTTCGTGACTCATGCCTGTACTATTTTTGTGGGCATGCAGAAATGGCACGTCAACAGTTTGCGTGTGATGTTTGAGGGAATTTAGTAACAATGCATGTCTATAAACAAAACCCCCCCCCCCCCCCCCCCCCCCCCCCCTTCCCCCCCCCCCCCCCCCCCCCCCCCCCAAAAAAAAATATGAAATAATATAAGTTTGTTGCATTTCCTTTACAGTACGTCGCAGTCAACTTCATCATTTTTTTGGCTGTTTGTGATTTCTTGGCAAGTTTATGTTTAGTAGTTTGCCATTGCTTTCTGAACGACCGACCTCATACAATTTTATTAAAACCAACGCAAGACAGTCTGCTGCCAAATCTCTGTTGTTTCGAACGCGTTATGCGGGATTACAAATTGCGCCCGTAATTACTCCGACACAAAGCCGGCAATTGCTGAAGATGATCAATTATATGTAAATATATATATATACATACACACACACACATATACATTTCTACATTGGTGGTAACGGACGCTTTGGTGTAATGGTTAGGACGCTATACTAACAACGGCATTGACGTGGTCGGACGAGGGTTCGATGCCGACTCTCAACATTCGCTACGGGAGGGAAAGACTGGCCACTTAATGCTCGTTGTGCTCAGGCCTACAAAATGCGATGGTGCTAACACTTCACATACTCACAGCAGGTTCCTGATAGGACATATATATATATATATATATATATATATATATATATATATATATATATATATATATATATATATATATATATATATATATATATATATATAATATATATATATATATATATATATAATGACTGTGCAGTGTGTAAAAATATTGCCGGTCCAAGTTATGTATTTACCTGTTATGTAGCATGAACTTTACAATATATATATATATATATATATATATATATATATATATATATATATATATATATATATATATATATATATATATATATATATATATATATTGATAGTAGGTTAAAGTTGTCTAAGCAGTTAATGGGTTAATGGGTGCCGTGCAAGAACAGTGGCTAGAGCGCTTGCTCGCAGGTTCTGTGCGCACGAATTCCAATCCCTATCAAAACGGAGTTTTAAAAATTCACCTGTCTTCCCACACTGATTAATCCTACCATGAAATGTCTTGGCAAGTGAATAAGGCCTGCGTGATATTGACCATAAAGCCCATCGAGCGTCGGCTGGTCTATACAATTATGAATTTCGCACCACATACCCAATACGCTTCAACGCTTGTAAAAGGGTCCTTTATTTTTCATTATCATCCTGTACCATGCTGATTAGCGTGAGCGGTCATGTCTTGGATCAGCTCCGTGTTTTTGTCTCAGCCATGCCACGTTGTCAAGCCATCAAGATATTTACTTCTCTGCTTTCCACTTGTTCTTTTCCCTTATATTTTGCCAGTTGTCACCAAGTTCTCAAATTTATTTCTCTTCATAATGTGTTGAAAAATGTTGACGTCTAATTTCTCTAATTTGTTTCCGCTTTTCATTTGCTTCTTGTAGGACTTGCTCATTGGTTTTTCTGTCTGCCCATGGTATTCTTTGCATATTCATCAGAAACCATATTTCCACTCGCATTAGATGTTTTTCAGCTTGTTTGCTCATTGTCCACGTTTCACATCCATACAAAAGTACATGTTCTATGTAGCACTTTAACACTCCTTTTCTCGTTGCAAGTGACATCCGTTTATTAGTCACCATGTTTTCCATCTTGCAAAGGGCTACCTTTCCCATAGCGGTTCGTGTTCTAATGAAGGCAAGAATCAGTTGTGGGTATGTGAAGTACTAGGACCAACATATTTTGTAGGCCAGAGTGCACAGAGGAATATATAGCGGGTATTTTCTCACTTAGCGAACGTCGAGTTGAGGCAAAGAGCCCTGACCCGATCGTGTTTATGCCTCTGTCAGCGTAAAGTCGTAACCGCTATACCAACGCGCCCGCATTTACCTTAAGTAACTAATAATTTAACTATATAATTTCATTCTTCCCCAATTCTTACATCGGTTTTATTTGTGCGTTGATTGCATTAATGTACCTGTTTATTTCTCAAAGGTTACTAATAAATCTACTTTATACTGTCGTTCTTCCTCAATTCTTAAATAATTTTTATTTGTGTCTTGAAGACATTAAGTTGTCTATTTATTAGGCAAAGGTGCCCGCTCCGTGGCGAAGGCGTTACGGACAATAGTTCGTAATCCCGCATACCGCGTTCGAAACACAGCTGCCGGCTATTTAACAGCAGACCGCCTTGCATTGTTTTTTAATGAAATGGTATGGGTACCAGTTGTTCAGAAATCGATGGCAAACTACTGAACATAAACTTGCCAAGAGATCACAAAATCCAAACATTACTAGGGTTGACTGTGACGTCCTGTAAAGGATATGCAACTAACTTTATTAGGCAAAAGTACCTAATCAATTTAATTTATAATATCGTTCTTTCTCAATTATCATATATGTTTTATTTTTGTGTTAAAGTCCATAAAGTATATATATGTCTATATGTATGTGTGTGTCTGTTTATTAAGCAGCTGTATCTCTATAATTATTTTGACTCTTCGTTCCGTCTTTTAGTGATAATGTAACAGGTCACAGATAGTCTGAATATATATATATTAAGTCAAAGCTCCGACCAAAGTGTAAACGTGTTGGTTTATTGGTCAAGGTATAAAATATGTACAGCAAATTGAAAACACCTCTTGTTCATCTGCAGGGCAAGTTGGAACTAAAGTATGTTTATCTTACACGTCACGCGTGAGCGTCCCTAACAACTCGTCCAATTGTGCTCACGCGTGCATCATTCACCAGCTATTCATTTCCCAAACCCTTTTCCATTTCACACCCTCTGTAAAGTTCATGCGACTTAATAGGTAAATACAAAACTTGGACCGGCAATATTTTCAAACACTGTACATTCATTAAAAATACACCCTATATACAATAAATAGGATGGTGAATGTTGTCTTCAGTGGTCTGTGAACCGATGGTCACGAGATAAAACTAAAAACGAAAGAAAACAACAAAAACATCACCACCGAAGCAGGAATCTGCTGTGGGTCTTTGATGTGTAGGATAATCACATGTTGTAGGCCTGAGAGCATTGAGGGAGATGTGGCCAGTATTTCCCTGACATATCTCATTAGTTCATGCTTGAATTGTTTGGTTAAGAATCATTTTCAGTACACTTGGATATCTGCATGTATGCTCCGTATCCTTCCATAGATCACACATGAAGGCACTCTGCACAGTGCACGAACTCCGCATCTCCGCGAGAATCCACACCTGTGTACTTTACTACTACTACTACTACTACTACTACTACTACTACTACTACTACTACTACTACTACTACTACTACTACTACTACTACTACTACTACTACTACTACTACTACTACTACTACTACCACCACTACTACTACTACTACTACTACTACTACTACTACTACTACTACTACTACTACTACTACTACTACTACTACTACTAAAATAAAATTTATGTTAGATATATGCTCATTAACTTAATAAAGCCATGCTCTTTGCTTATGGAAAAAGCGCTGCAAGTAGTCATTTTATTTGGAAGACATGTCAATTCAGTTAACAGTTATGAGTGTGGGTAAAGCGTATGTTCAAAACAACATATCCAAAAAACAGAACTTGGAACTTGTACACGTGACAGATGAAGACACTTTACAAAACCGGTGTGCGACCTTAGCGATGCCATATGTGGCACACAATGATACAATCTGCAAACCAAACAAATAAATGAGAAATGTATTTATGCGCTTGTACGTTATGCACACATTCCAAGCCTTATCACAGTGATAAAGATATGATGCTAAAGATATGATGAACTGTGTGTGATGTGACTGCCCTGGGAATTGTGAATTGAATGACTAGATGGACTCAGGCCCTACAATAAGACCTTAGCGTAACTTTGTATCACACCAACCTCGACATCCTGGAAGAGGGAGACCTTCATACTTGCAGTTAAAAAGTTTTCTGCTGATTGTGATCTCTTGGCAATTTTAGGTTCAGTAGTTTGCTATTGCTTTCTGAACGACCGGCATCCATACCATTTCGAAAAAAAAATAAATTCAAGAGGTTCTGTGGTCAAATCACCCACAGCCATGTTTCGAACGCGGTATGCGGTATTACGAAATGCGTCCCTAAACTCTTCGCCACGGAGCATTACTTGCTAAACATCAGAAAATTGTTACCTCTTGTCAACCTTTACAAAGGCGTTGACTGTAAATGATGACGAGACTGGTGGGAATCTGTTGACAATCAAGTACCTAAAGCTTGTGCTGGAAGCATGACCATCCCAGGCCTGGTCTCAGTCAGTCCGTACATGCCGTGCTGAATCATGATCTGGTTATATCTTAATATGCCTCTCAACAGATTGATTGATTGATTGATTGATTGATTTAGGAATCGACATCACAGCATTCGGGGCATTTCCATAAGTGCTCCGTCCCCATCCTCAGCAGCCAGCGAAGAGTTCCAACACTAATAGTATCAGTAGCAATCTGATTATAAGTTCGTCTCGCCTTTCCTTTGAGCGTTGAGCGTCGGCCAGTTCCCTTCGACACTCCTCGTTGTCTCATTCTTGCCAGACCATGGTAATCCATTTGCTCCTCCGAGGTGTGCACGTGCTCCCACAAGGCCGCAACCACGTCTGCCTTGTAATGTATCAATACTCCACCAAGTTCTGCAGAGCCAGCCAATCTGTCCGCCTGTTCATTTCCCAGCACACCGGCATGCCCCGGAGAAAAGATCCAGGCGATGCTTGTCACCCGTGACCTCCGAAGCGAAGAAAGCCACTCCGCACGAAGCCGGCCCGTCCTCACCCTCGTCAGCATGCTTTCTGAGTCAGTTACAATAACGATGTGTGTGTGTGTCATATTCTCCATCCAGCGGAGAGCCGTAGTGACTGCCTCCACTTCCATTCTTAAGCTGGATGTTGTGGTATCATATGCCAGGCTCTCTTGCCCCAAACATCGACCATTAGCTTTGGCTATGAACCCCCAGCCACTTCTCTCACCTCTCAACAGATGTCAAGTGTCAGCACCGGTCTCGCACACCCTACTGGTGTCTGGGCTAGGAGACAGCAAGGAGACCCTGAAGTGTCAGCACCGGTCTCGCACACCCTACTGGTGTCTGGGCTAGGAGACAGCAAGGAGACCCTGAAGTGTCAGCACCGGTCTCGCACACCCTACTGGTGTCTGGGCTAGGAGACAGCAAGGAGACCCTGAAGTGTCAGCACCGGTCTCGCACACCCTACTGGTGTCTGGGCTAGGAGACAGCAAGGAGACCCTGAAGTGTCAGCACCGGTCTCGCACACCCTACTGGTGTCTGGGCTAGGAGACAGCAAGGAGACCCTGAAGTGTCAGCACCGGTCTCGCACACCCTACTGGTGTCTGGGCTAGGAGAGAGCAAGGAGACCCTGTCATTTATTCTCCGTGTACACTGTACTTTGACACCGTGTTGAAGGGGGGGGGGGGGGTCTATACATGAAATCTCCCCGATAGATGCAAGCCCTTTCCAGTCTTCCTGATGATTCACACGCAACAAATCAACCAACCAATCAATCAACCAACCAACCAAATAATCGTTCGATCAACCACCAACCAAACAATCAACCAACCAACCAACCAACCGAACAATCAGATCTTTCGTCTCGTATGTTCCTTGCAGAATTCTGGTCAAAATGAAATAAACTCAGTGCTATCAACGTTTGAAGAGGATGATAGATATCTGCTTACAGTGAAGATTTTAATTTCAATATGACATAGGCCTAACAGATTAGACTATGCTGCATACAATAGAACCGCCCTTGTTTTGCCGCTGCCTGTAAGAAATACAAGGAACAGTATGCCTTTAACTTAACATGCATGTCA
The DNA here is from genome assembly GCA_014155875.1 of Cepaea nemoralis. Taxonomy (NCBI): domain Eukaryota; kingdom Metazoa; phylum Mollusca; class Gastropoda; order Stylommatophora; family Helicidae; genus Cepaea; species Cepaea nemoralis. Next base: position 700,185 of record JACEFZ010006318.1, on the reverse strand, counting down.
TAAACCCGTAGAGAAATGCAGGCGAAAGTTCAGTCAGGTTGACAGAGGTATCATCAGCATAGGAACTCTTGGTGGCAACTGAAAAAGGGACGGAGCACGTATGGGCAGGGCCGGAGTGCAATGATGTTGATTCTTGATTTCCTGTTTCATATTTTATGCCCGTCAGAGGCGGCTAGGGTGGGTTCTGCCTAGAGCTGTCTACCAAATCGTGTAGAAACAATCAGTCACAAAATCCAACCACTTTTGAACATGTTAAATGGATGCTTGGTTTGAGTTTGTCGATGGCTTATGTTCCAGTTGCGGGGTGGGTTGGGGGGGGGGGGAAGAGGGGGAGAACAAAAGGCAACAGAAAAAGATACAACAGAACAAGAACTGAGATTCTGTAATTAAGAGTTGAAAAGTCGCTTAAAAGTCGACAGGGTCGACGTCATTTCACCGGGTTGTTATCCCACATGGCTCAGTCTCTTTTCGCAGAGCAAAAAGTGTCGCACAAAGCACGAACTCCGTAGCTCCAGAGACGACCCTCAGGAGTCTTCGAAAAAAAAATGCACTCGTGAACCCAATATACCAAATTATACTCCCAGTTAAGAGTTGTTATTGAATATACAATATATAAATTGCACCATCTGTTTAAGTTTGTGTATTGTTGTTTTCGACCAAATTCAGTCAACGATTCGATCGTTCCGCGATAGCGATGTGGCTAACACGTTTGCCTTCTGGCCCGGTAGTTATATGTTCGAATCACCTTCAAGGTGGGTATTTTTATCAGTGACTTCGGCTCTCAGATTGACCCAGCTTAAAATAGGCGCCATGAAATTTCCTGGGAAGTAAAGTCTACTTGCGTGATACTAATAAGTCTAAAAATATGCTGCCGGTACCAAACACCATATAAGCTAAATCGCGTGACAAGGGGTCCTTTGCTTTTAATGTTAACAGCCAACTATCCAGGCACCTTCTTGGAACCCTTGCCCAGCCTACAAGTCTTCTGGTAACGATAACTTCCATTTTGGATAGCTGAATATTCATCTCATCTCATCTCATCTCATCATGTTCCTCTTGTACCTTGCGGTGTCGAGGCGAAGTATAAACTTCGTGAGAGTGCCCGGTTATGGGCTTCGTATATCGACATTCCCATGGATATTATTGAATATTATTGTTCTGTATTCCATTCATAAGACTTGTTGATACATTTGATATTGCGCAGTTTCTAAATTAACCCTCTAGTTTGCGTTCAGAGTTCAAGTGTGGTCGGTTATCTTCTTTCATTTGCTTGGGCTTTTCTCTTACCACTGTTGGTGTGGGAATGGAATATGAAACAGGTTGCAGTGAAGGTCCGTGATGACTGTTCCTTGGTGTAGCTAACGATCTTCCAACAGGAACAATCAGCATCTGTGCTTTGTGACTTCTGCAGGGAGAGATTAAATAACTCCTGTTTAACCCCAGTTTGGTAACCCCAGTTTGGTAACCCCAGTTTGGTAACCCCAGTTTGGTAACCCCAGTTTGGTAACCCCAGTTTGGTAACCCCAGTTTGGTAACCCCAGTTTGGTAACCCCAGTTTGGTAACCCCAGTTTGGTAACCCCAGTTTGGTAACCCCAGTTTGGTAACCCCAGTTTGGTAACCCCAGTTTGGTAACCCCAGTTTGGTAACCCCAGTTTCTCATCTCATCATGTTCCTCTTGTACCTTGCGGTGTCGAGGTGAAGTATAAACTTCGTGAGAGTGCCCGATTATGGGCTTCATATATCGATATTCCCATGGACTCTGCTAATCCCTCCGTCCAACGTTTACGTGGTCGGCCTCTTCCTCTATTTCCATCTGGTCTGTACATCATTGCTTGTTGTGGCATGCTGCTGACTGGTAACCCCAGTTTATCAATATAAATTGTAACCTAAATATTGAGATAACCAGGTCCAGCCAGTCTTCTTTAATTAAAATTACTGGACACACAAGAAAACAACTACCGCATTAGATCCTCCTCCTGGAACGTCAAGCATTATTTGCCCACATTGTCAAAGAACATTTCGAGCCAAAATAGGCCTTACCAGCCATCTTAGAACTGACGGCTCCAAAAGTTCAACAATACTGGATGAAATGAATGGTCATCATCATTCTTGATGGACAAACAACATTACCAATTACAATATACCACACCTTTGACTGATGACAAGTATTTTATGTTCGTTCATTATTTAAGTCTTTATCGAACGGAAGCATAGTGGTTAGAACTATGGCCTGACAAGACAGTGGTCCAGATTCAATCCCTGGGAGAGGTCAGATTATGTTTTTTTCCCCACCAGCACGGCTCTCGGATTCGCCTAGCCGCATACAAATTGGTACCAGAAAATTTTAAGAAGTTTCTGGGAATTCTATGAAAGGGGGAGATGACGAGGACGGGAACTGGCCACCACACCTCATTTATTGTGTCCTAGAATGTGTTAAAGCCTAGCACTTCACGTCATGGCGACAGAGTCTGCTATGGGACATTTTACCGATCGTGCTAGTTAGCACAACCAGGTGTCTTATTTGAAGCTCCGATATAGAACTAAACGGGTGCGGAATCAGTCCGACTCACAGAGTATTGTCCTATAAAATCCATTCATATCGACAACAATACAACGATACAAACACTGGGAATAAAAATGCCCCGTTGCTGTTATTTGTATGTAAGCGTGATATCTATCGCGTAAGTTGTGCTAACTCCGGTAAATTCCAAATGTGTAAAATACGTACAGACCAGCAGGGTTATATAATATAAAACAAACATGACGTGTTGTAACAGCTGCAGGTGTTGATTGTGTGACTTACAGATGATGTTTGCCAAATATCAAGGTCTTTCTGTGGTATTCTAGTGTAACGGAAAAAAAGATGCACACTAGTTCAAAAAAAAGGGAAGTAAATAGTTTTGGTGTCTTAAACTAGGATGTACTTTTGGTCGATGTTTTGACCAGAAATAAGTATCTTAATAGTACATATTTATGTAAATAATCATAGTAAGCAGTCATTAGATGCTCATGCAATTACCTATTGTCTGACGGAACAATCATATGGGCCTTTGATATCACGAAGGTGGAATCTGGTTACTGGAACTGTTCTTTTGCTCATTGTCATATGAAATTATTCAATGCCGAAGCATAGTGTATCGCCATATGTGAACTCCCGTTTGGACAGAAGGAAGATATATCGTATACTATTAATCGTGTTATTTGTTTCGTTCACGGTATCTTCTGCAATGTTAATGCTAAGTGAATGAACATGAACCTGATAACACTTGTTCATTTGATTGTGCCCAATGTTTGGTGCAAACCTACGTTTTGTTTGGTAAGCAACCAGTTAACTGCACTTTTAATACATAGGCAAAACATGTGTAGCAAGGACATGCTTAGATTGGAATACCAGATAACAAGAACTGTTGTGGATTGTAAGTTAACTCAGTAATAGACTCTTTTACATGCCTTGAGGCGCAGTTTGCTATATATTGCTAGACCCATATTTGTTTAATACAATCAACACTCGATGAGTCATGTGGTCAGTTCAAGCCGGCCGCATTTACTTCCCAAGACATTTCCTAATTCTCATTTTAGACCGGGTCGACCTGATAAATATTTAAAATTCGCCCCGATTCGAACCCATCACCACCAGTGAACCGGTAGACCCGAGCCCCAAGGCTACTCCGCTGTCGGATGGAACAAGGCACATTAAGATGTGTAGAACTAGCGCAGGACACAGTAGACTATAAGAGACTTGTCTACATAACGGCGTCTTCAATGTCCTGTATCCAAGTTCGTCCTAGTTGATCCCTGCTCCTTTATCTAAAAACCACGCCTTCCATCTCTGTTCTTCGCAAAGACAACTTAACAAAAACATCAAAAAGAAGCAGTCATCGTTTTTTGGTCTCATTATGAGAAGACAAAAACTGGAACATGTTGTGACAACCGGAATGATTTGAGGCGAGAGAGATAGAGGAAAACAGCGTGAGAAGATTCTTGACAGTCTTGTTTCATGGCACTGAAGGGATTCAACACATAAACTGATCCATGCCGTTGGAGATCGTAATTTGTGGAGAGGCATGATCGCCCACGCAAACGGCAAGGCATTGGATAATGATGATGATGCTGAGAAGTGTGTCCTGTTACCATGCTCGTTTGAGAGCCGCGTTAGATGTCATATGCCCGTCTGGTGGTTATCTGAACCAGAATATGTTCTGGGAAATGAGAGTGACCGGCGGAATATTGACCACAGCGCCCCCGCAGTGCCGATTTGTCTATAAAAAATGGGTCTAGCACATATGTCCAATTCGCCTTCAGGCGGGTAAAAGGATCCCTTCCGTTTTTTTTTTTAATTACAAGGATGGTTTGAAGGGGGAGGACACAACAGCCAGGTCTGAGAATTCACAAGGAGTAATACAAATATAGTAAGCAAACCAATGCACGTGACAGTCGTATTACTCTCGGCTTAACTCAGATAGAAGATGGGAAGCTACTGATATGCGTTCATAGCCACAGCCGTGCCGTCCTGTGATACATTGAGGCGGCCGCATCAGGCGGCACCGTCATGGGGCTTCATAAGAGGGCGGCATTTTTAAAGGAAAAAAATAAACATGTAAGTGGCGGAATTTCGAAGGATTGCATCATACTGGGGAAATCTACCTCACGGTCCTGAACATAGCAATAAAGACACAGTTATAAGATATAACGATATCAAAATAAGAATAACACAGGCAAAAGAATCCTCCATAGCACTAGAAAATGTGGACTGGTCACACTGAAGGAGTCGATCCTGACATAGAAACAAAGAGAGTAATTAAGTTTATATCCGGAAAATGAAAAGTACTAGACCAAGTTGATATATAAGAAACTGAGGGAAGAACTGTATAGAAATAGACACGATTTCAACGTAATTGAATTTACAAACATACATGTTTCTATGTAAATGACTGTAGAAATATAGATTTCTATGTATTTGACTGTAGAAACATACATATTTCTATGTAAATGAGAAAGATCTAGACAAGATGAAGGACGATGAAGGTGGGGAGAAAGTGAATGGGGAGACGGGGTAGACAAAGAAGAAGAAGAAGAAGAAGAAGAAGAAGAAGAAGAAGAAGAAGAAGAAGAAGAAGAAGAAGAAGAGGAAGAAGAAGAAGAAGAAGAAGAAGAAGAAGAAGAAGAAGAAGAAGAAGAAGAAGAAGAAGAAGAAGAAGAAGAAGAAGAAGAAGAAGAAGAAGAAGAAGAAGAAGAAGAAGAAAAAGAAGAAGAGATAACAATAACAACATCAACATTAGAGACAGCAGCGGATCTCAACTTTATCACAAATGTTGATCTGCTCCATTTGATGATTGTTATAACATCAATGTATCTCAGTTACATGTTAATACGGCTCTGTGGCGATGGGGTTACAGACGTAACTCGTAATCCCGCATACCCGCGTTCGAAACACAGCTGTGGGAATTTTGGCAGCAGACCACTTTCCGTTGGTTTTTTATGAAATGGTATGGGTGCCGGTCGTTCAGAAAGCAATGGCAAACTACCGAACGTAATCTTGCCCAGGAATCACGAACAGCCAAAAAACGCTGGAATTGACTGCTACGTCCTGTAAAGTATATGCAACAACATCATGTTAAATAATACAAATATGAGCATCCTGTGTCTTAATCATAGTAAGGCAGACATTTAAACATTGAGCACAACCCACTACTGGCAACGCTGATGGTATTCCGGTACGAACCCAAGGCCTTGTCCACGTCAATATGGAAGCACCAGACTCGAGTTTAGCTCTCCTTTGACCTCGTCAGTAGTGCATATCCTTGACTGGACCCGGGATCAAACCAAGATCACTGGCGTGTGACGCGATCATTTGTGTGATCTGATCATTCGGGGCCACATCGATTGACGGATGTCAGTCGCGGCGATCGGGCAAAGTTTGAGCTACAGCCTACGATGGGTGATGCTGTGATCCCTGGTCCAGTCAAGGATATGCACTACTAGCGAGCTCAAACGAGAGCAAAACTCGAGTCTAGTGCTTCCATATTAACGCGGACAAGGCCTTAGGTTCGTACCGGAATACGATCAGCGTTGTCAGTAGTAGGTTGTGCTCAATGTTTAAATCTCAAATCCCGAAAAAAAGGCAGACATTATTAATTAGATAACCCCCAAACAAACAAACGAAAAACAAAAGTAGTTGTTTATATTGGAATCTAGTTCACCCAAGATATGTCATCACATCCCTAAAATATTCGACAATCAAAGATTAAATATTGAGCACAACCCACCACTGGCAACGCTGATCGCATTCTGGTATGAACCTAAGGCCTATCCACGTCAATATGGAAGCACTAGACTCGAGTTTCGCCCTCGTTTGAAAAAAAAGTCGACAGGGTCGACTTCATTGCACCGGGTTTTTATCCCATATGGCTGGGTCTCTTTCCGCAGTACGGAAAGCGTCGCACAAAGCACGAACTCCGTAGCTTTTAGCGACGACCCATTGGTTTGAGCTCGTCAGCAGTGCATATCCCTGACCGGATCCGGAAACAAGCCTCGGATCACTGGCGTGTGAAGCGGGTGTGTAACCACGGTGCACACGTTGGACACACAGCCAAATTATCACAACAGAATACCACAACGTCACCCACCGTAGAAGATTAGACCAAAAATAGATCGTACATGTATTAACTTCTAGTAATGTAGTCCAAACACTATGATGATAGCAGGATTATCGTGACAAACCCAAGTAGAAAATGACAATCTAGTTGTCTACCGGACTTGTTTAATTGGATCAGGTAAATATGAACAATTAAAGGTTGTTTTTTTTTACACACTATGGGAACCGCTGTAGCTCAGTGGCTAGACGCTGGCCTGTCGGCATAGTGATCATGGGTTCGATTCGTTTCAGGACAGATTAAAATTTTTTTAAATTGACCTGGGTTCCTGAGTAGTTAAAGTTAGTTGCATATCCTTTACAGGGCATCACTGTCAACACTAGCATTTTACTGCTGTTGATGATAGCTTGGCAAGTTTACGTCCAGTAGTTTGCTATTGCTTTCTGAACGGCCGGCTCCCATGCCATTTTATTAAAAAACCGACGCAGCTGTGTTTCGAACTAGGTATGCGGGATTACGAACTGCGTCCGTAATCCCTTCGCCATGGAAGCCCCAATCCAGTCGGCGTGAAATGACAATATCATCTATCGAGCGCTGATTGGTCAATAACAATTTGGGTCTAGCACCATATGCCAAATGCGCCTTGAGGCGAGTTAAAGAGTCCTTTACTTATTGTCCACGCCTTGAGGCGAGTTAAAGAGTCCGCTACTTACTGTCCACGCCTTGATGCGAGTTAAAGAGCCTGTTACTTACTGTCCACTACTTACTGTCCACGCCTTGAGGCGAGTTAAAGAGTCCTTTACTTACAGCCCATGCCTTGAGGCGAGTTAAAGAGTCCTTTACTTATTGTCCACGCCTTGAGGCGAGTTAAAGAGTCCTTTACTTACTGTTTAGTTTAGTCGATGGATCAACATCACAGCACACGGGTGTAACCCATAAGTGCTCCGTTCTCCTCCTAACTCAAACCTGAGTCTGGAGAAACTCAGCTCAGTGCACGAACTCCGTAGCACCGGCGAGGATCCTGAAATACTTTGGCAGCGCCGTTAGGCTACTCTTTTTCGATTTCCATCTGCCAAGGGATTTTTTTACGTGCGCGACAATACACACGGGCGTCCGATCTCACTACCCAGAGACCAGGGGAAATTTTATTACTAGAAGTCCTCGTGAAAAAATCCTGGTCCTCACCGGGGCCTGAACCCGGGACCTCCAGCACTCGAATCGGACACCATACCTCTAGACCACGCAGCTCCCCTTTTACTTACTGCCCACCCCTTAAGGCGTATGGGTATATTATGCAAGCCCCGTATTTTCAACAGACTAATTTGCACGCGATGAATGATGTGATCAATATCACGTTTACCATTGTTACTTCCCCAAACTATTTCCCCCTACCTTCCCGCTCGTCGACCTGGGAGCCTCGGGGAATATTTAACAAAATCCCCTCCTCAATGAGAATTCGAACACATGACTACCACACCGGCAGCAAGCGTTATAGCCAATGTAACGCCGTGGCTCCTTCGGGCACAGATAAGTGAGCCTAAACTAGGATTTAAATAACTGTGAACAACGCGATAACACTCTATGTTTAGATGTAATCTATGTTTACACAGATTTATCGTTCGATAAGCTCGGCTTTATTATCTTTACATACGTGGTGTTAGTAATCGGGAAAACAAACAAACCTAACGATGTAGTCTCTATTTACGTCATATATACTAGGCTTTCTGAGAGAAGATGCTTAGTTACTGTTGTGGTTCACATACATTTCTTTTCTTCTTCCTCTTCTCCTCCTCCTCCTCCTCCTCCTCCTCCTCCTTCTTCTTCTTCTTCTTCTTCTTCTTCTTCTTCTTCTTCTTCTTCTTCTTCTTCTTCTTCTTCTTCTTCTTCTTCTTCTTCTTCTTCTTCTTCTTCTTCTTCTTCTTCTTCTTCTCCCTATTTGCCTTTAAAACATTGACGTTCAATGTTGGTATTAAACAAACAGTGTTCCCTAATACGATCATGTCCTCTTGTCTAATATGTGTTTGATATCTGTCTGTCTCGTCTTCAACTAGTAGCTGTCAGTTTCTATGAAATGATACAATAAAAGCAAGGTATCTCTTTTCACGCACAGACGCGTAATGAATATATGCTCATCATCATCATATGCCATGCCGATAAGCATGAGCGGTCATGTAGCCTGGTGAAAAGATGTTACATTATGTCATAATGAGTGACATACCATTCTGATATTCCAACGCAGCCGACATTGGATGTGAAACTGGCAACTGATTTGATTGTAATTGCAGCAACTGCATTCTATTATTTGCCTCCGAATCGTATTTACATGCGGAGCTCTGGTCACTAAGACCAACCCCTCTGGTTGATTAGTTAGTTTAGTTTAGTTTAGTCGACGGATCAACATCATGGCACACGGGTGTAACCCGTAAGTGCTCCGTTCTTTTACTAACTCAAGCCTGAGTCCGGAGAAACTCAGCTCAGTGCACGAACTCCGTAGCACCGGCGAGGATCCTGAAATACTTTGGGTAGATTTTTAACTCGAAATATTGCCACTCTTTTTCGATTTCCAACTGCCAAGGGACATTTTACGTGCGCAACAATACACACAGGCGTCCGATCTCACTATCCAGTGACCAGTGGAAATTTTATTACTAGAAGTCAACGTGAAAACATCCCAGTCCTCACCGGGGGTTGAACCCGGGACCTCCAGCACTCGAGGCGGACACCATACCTAGAGACCACTCAGCGCCGCCGGCGGCCCCCCCTCCCCCCGGTTGATTAGCGGGGTCTATAAGAGAAGCTAACAATAGTAACACATCTAGGTTTTTTTTTTTTCAAACAACCATGTCGTAAGATGCAGCAAGCAAGAATTATGTAGTCATGTATTCAAATCTCCCACGAGGCGTGTCATTTCTATCATTGGCCTGTGCTACCAGGTCGACCAGGTCTAAAATGGTAATATGGAATTTCTTTGGACATGGAGGAGGCCGGCGTTATATTGATCACATGATCCATCTAGTGCCAGTTGGACTATCCACATGTAGTGGTAGCACACTATATCTAATACGTGTCAGCGCTTGTGAATTGTCGTTTACTTTGAGTTTGAATAACATGATCAGGCTGAACGAGGTACAACACGAATTCATGTGTCCTTTCACTACGGCATTTGTACCACTGCTGGTATGTGTCACTACGGCATCTGTACCACTGCTGGTATGTGTCACTAAGACATCTATACCACTGCTGGTATGTGTCACTACGGCATCTGTACCACTGCTGGTGTGTGTCACTGTAGCATGATGTCTTCAGACGTTCGCATCCCCAGTCCATTTTCATTTCTCAATACTCAGTAGTTAACCACGTAAGCCGTCTTGATACCCTAACTAAAAATAGAATCGTAGATTCTAGATCGAGAGAGGGTAGATGAATGGTGGGGACTCAATTTCATTGGGTAACCCTTGGGCTGGTAACGCTCCTTAATACATAATTAGCCCACCAGTCGAAGCCTTGATTCCATCCCGTAAGGACGTGTTCAAGATGCAGTGGTAAAATTTGCCCAAAAGCATTCTTTAAGATGTGGTCATCTGCACATCAGGTACCTAAATCATTTAATATGTTATGTGTAAACCTGATGAAGTGAGAGAGAGACGAATGGCCGAGTATTTTCTTGAGAAAATGTTAAAAGAAGACATAACTTCGTTGTACAGCGACTCTAAAACTGCTGCTCAAAACCTGTCATGTCTACCGCAGTGAAACATTCTTACCATGTCTATTGTCTGTCTGATTTGATGATTTGCATATGCTTATGACTGTAAACCACGCTCAATGCATATGGCAAAACCTTTGTGCGCTCTGAACATTCGTTGAGTGCCTATCATGACCATTCGTAACCAAACTGTACCTTGCTCTTGAGAGTTACCTTTGGCAGCTTTGTTTCAGAATGTATGATGCTATATACTGCATGTAATTTCTCCCTTATAATGGCTGAGAATGTTTGAGTGAATGAGATGGTAATTATATAATTAACTTCTCATATTTGTAAAACTAAAGACACTTATTAAATCCATGTTTGCAGGACTGCATTGCACTGTATAAATTAACCTACAGTGTTTGTCAGATGAATTCATGGGAAGGCTCATGCTATTTGTCAGGGAAAATTCATGTTTTCTTTCATTATGTGTATTCCACATGTGAAGGCAATTCTAGTGCATGATTTCTGCCATACAATGCCTACTTCTTGGTGCTTAATCACACTGTCTGTTCTCATGGTACACCGGTCCCTGTGATCTACTTATTGTGAGAATTTACAAGATAATTGTGTGAAGCTGCCTCTGATTAGGAGTATGTGCCTATGACTTCACGGTTTTGGGGATGAACCTGGAGAAAGGATATCACCCCAAACCCCCAAATAAAATTGCACTTCATCATCAGTGAGAGGCGGGTGTTCGAATATCACACTCCTTTTCCCCTCCCATTCCTCTCTGAATCTGTGATAGTACTGTATAACTGTGACAATGGTTCAATAGATGTAAAACACATGTTGTGCCTTTGTTTATTAACAGAGAATGAGGAAGATGGGGGAGGCCTTTCAATTACCAGGACAACTCCAGGGAAGTCCTGAGCTCTAGTCTTCAACTCCAGCTGAAAAAATGACTCCATAAAGTACCACATGAACAACAGGTTGCAAATGGTCAGCCTGAATCCACTAATTCTGGCCTATACAGATGGCACTGAAGAAAAGTCTTGATTAAAAGCCTAAAACAGGGATACTCTCCAATTTTGTAAAAGCCCCAGGCTATGTCTTCAAGATAAATTCAAGAAGAAACCTTAAGAGGAGAGATTACCTGGTTTTCAGAATGTCACTACTGGCTAAGAGTGGACATTAAAGGTGCACTTGGAGCAGACTATATCACAGCTTCTTATTAATATTGGCTGAAAGCTAAAGGAGCAGAAGTTAATACATAGAGCAAATTCTCAAAAATGGATTAGTGATAATTAGATGTGGTGATTTAGTTACATCAGAACCTTTTGTGGGAGATAGACTGGCAGAGAAGAATGATGGGACATAATAGTTTTTAGATCTTCATCTACTGAAAAGTAAAACTAATCCCAAACTATCAACTTTGCGAACAGTCTACTCACCCTTCGGAAGGACATGTTTGTCACTTGCTTCGGACTAGTCAAAGTGGGGAATAGCCTGAACTGGAGAAACATTATGGGGAAACTGAAACCTGAGTCATTCCCAACATCTTCATTGGTGCTAAAAGACGGTACACGGATCAGTATAGCAGTGTCTCCCTATACTTGTGCCCGGCTATAGGTTTATCATGTGTTTTCCTCATTTGACGGTTGGAAAAGTGATAGCATGATTACAGTGTTGTGGTGTAGGATAACCTATGGTGTAGAGATGTGAAGGAGGAGGGTTTGTTTTAGATTAATGTTTCTGTGGGGATATTGAGTGATTTGTTTGGGTTTTCATAGATAATGTCACTATAATTTGCATATAAACATATTTGAGATGTAAATTGTTGGCAGAATATGAAGCCTGAGTCTTCACTTGACCTCATCAGACATTAATAAAGTATTAGTTGTAAGAGAACAGTTTTGAGATATATGTCCCTGTGGTTGTCTTGTCCAACTGTTGTCAAGCATCTTCATGGTGACTGTTACTCTACTGTTGTGGTTGGTTACAGAGATTGTGAAAGTTCTGTGTGGTTGTTGTCAAGTATCTTCCATGATGCATGACTTGTCTAATCTGTTGGTGTGATCATTCCTTCGTGAATGTTTGTCCAACTGTTGTCCAGATCTTCTCATGTTGTCTTGTTCAACCAGTGTAAAATACAGTTGTTGTTATGTTCACTACAATGGTACAATTGTCAATGTGATCATTTGTCCAAGTGTCTTGTGTCACTTGAAATAAATAATTATAGATCAAACATGAGGTTGGCGACCAGAGCACAGTCAGCTGGAAGATGAGAGAACTGCTTTCATTGGTTACTGTGGCTAACTGCCAAGATCTCTCTATATATATATATGGCCTAGAAGAGAAATCATCAATAAATAATTATGTGTAGAACTTAACTTAGGTCTTATTTCTCACAGTGGGGGTACTCGATGAGCCAAAATTCTGAATGGTTTCTCTACAAGGGTTATGCGAGAATAAATATCAATACCTCTAGACAACACTTGCTGTTACTAACCTGTATCTTTTATAGAGAGATATACTTTATAGAACTTCACTCATTGGAAATTCTGTAATTCTCTATAAACCCACAAAAAAACCTCACAGTCACTAAGACATCTGTACCACTGCTGGCATGTGTCACTACGGCATCTGTACCACTGCTGGTGTGTGTCACTAAGACATCTATACCACTGCTGGTATGTGTCACTAAGACATCTGTACCACTGCTGGTATGTGTCACTAAGACATCTGTACCACTGCTGGTATGTGTCACTAAGACATCTATACCACTGCTGGTATGTGTCACTAAGACATCTGTACCACTGCTGGTATGTGTCACTACGGCATCTGTACCACTGCTGGTATGTGTCACTACGGCATCTGTACCACTGCTGGTATGTGTCACTAAGACATCTGTACCACTGCTGGTATGTGTCACTACGGCATCTGTACCACTGCTGGTGTGTGTCACTAAGACATCTGTACCACTGCAGGTATGTGTCACTACGGCATCTGTACCACTGCTGGTATGTGTCACTACGGCATCTGTACCACTGCTGGTGTGTGTCACTACGGCATCTGTACCACTGCTGGTAGGTGTCACTAAGACATCTATACCACTGCTGGTATGTGTCACTAAGACATCTGTACCACTGCTGGTAGGTGTCACTAAGACATCTATACCACTGCTGATATGTGTCACTAAGACATCTGTACCACTGCTGGTGTGTATCACTAAGACATCTGTACCACTGCTGGTATGTGTCACTAAGACATCTATACCATTGCTGGTATGTGTCACTAAGACATCTATACCACTGCTGGTATGTGTCACTACGACATCTGTACCACTGCTGGTGTGTGTCACTACGGCATCTGTACCACTGCTGGTACGTGTCACTAAGACATCTGTACCACTGCTGGTAGGTGTCACTAAGACATCTATACCACTGCTGGTATGTGTCACTAAGACATCTGTACCACTGCTGGTGTGTATCACTAAGACATCTGTTCCACTGCTGGTATGTGTCACTAAGACATCTATACCACTGCTGGTATGTGTCACTACGGCATCTGTACCACTGCTGGTATGTGTCACTAAGACATCTGTACCACTGCTGGTATGTGTCACTAAGACATCTGTACCACTACTGGTATGTGTCACTAAGACATCTATACCACTGCTGGTATGTGTCACTAAGACATCTATACCACTGCTGGTATGTGTCGCTACGACATCTGTACCACTGCTGGTATGTGTCACTAAGACATCAATACCACTGCTGGTATGTGTCACTAAGACATCTATACCACTGCTGGTATGTGTCACTAAGACATCTATACCACTGCTGGTATGTGTCACTAAGACATCTATACCACTGCTGGTATGTGTCACTAAGACATCTGTACCACTGCTGGTATGTGTCACTACGACATCTGTACCACTGCTGGTATGTGTCACTAAGACATCTATACCACTGCTGGTATGTGTCACTAAGACATCTATACCACTGCTGGTATGTGTCACTAAGACATCAATACCACTGCTGGTATGTGTCACTAAGACATCTATACCACTGCTGGTATGTGTCACTTAGACATCTATACCACTGCTGGTGTGTGTCACTAAGACATCTATACCACTGCTGGTATGTGTCACTAAGACATCTATACCACTGCTGGTGTGTGTCACTAAGACATCTATATCACTGCTGGTATGTGTCACTACGACATCTGTACCACTGCTGGTATGTGTCACTACCGCATTTGTACCACTGCTGGTGTGTGTTGCAAGAGTGGTCTTCTGGGCTGAGTGGTTCAGATTGAATCCTCACGAGTGGCAGGATTCTTATTTCCCAACCAGGACTCTACACAGCTTCATCAAATAATTCCCGGATACATTTCTGATAAGAAAAGGAGGAAGAAAACTAGCTTCTTCACCTAATTATTTCGTTGCCTTGAATATGTGAACGTTCAACACTTCACACCCCAAAGCAGTTTCTTACCCAGAACAACATTTGCGCGTCCATTACGCTGTTCTCAAATGCGTATTATTTCATTCTGGGACAGTGCTTAACATTTTCTCCGTATTCACACCAAAGATTGTATACATGTTCTATATAATAACTAAGTGTACTCAGGTACATCTATAATACAGCACTTGAGACGTGTATGTGGAACTATCAGTTATAGTATCAGTGTTCTGTCTGTTATGCATTTATTGACAAAACGACTCGTTGTTTTTCACGTTATGGAATCATTGTCATTCGGTGCATTTCGCTGACTCACTCACTCATTCTGATCCCATTAGATCCCGTGGCAAGATATGCCCAAGAATTGTGGAATAGAAATTTGAATCCAATAGATAAAGAAGGAGATCAGTTGTGCCTTGTCTGGCTCTGTGCACTCAATAACACGTCGCTGGTAGCCGAGTTTCTGCCCGTTGTTGACAAGTAATGGCTCCTAGGTAGATTTTACCTATCTGGAAGTGTTTAGGCAGATATGTACTAGATCATCGAGTGTTTATTAAACCCAGGCTATTGTCACTTGGTTTGGCCGGACATGTGGAAACATCTGCCCTATAAGCTCGACACTGTTCCCTGGTGTAAACAGTTTGGCTGCAGAAACAATTATTCCAGAATTAAAGAAAGTGGGTCGTAAGAAATGGATGACTGAAGAAATGTACAACTAATTGAAATAAGAACACATAACAAAAGTAATCCCGCCAAAAATGAATAAATTCACAGAAAGTCAGAACATTATGTAAGGAGGCAAAGAAGCATGGCTCGAGAAACATTGCATATAAATTGAAAAAACAACACAACAATAAAAATACAAAACTAATGCACACAATAATTCAAGAGCTTACTAATAAAAGAACAAATACATCAGCAGCTGCCTGAAAACAAAAGATGGAAAAATCATAATAAAAAAAAGACACGATTTTACATGTATAGGTCAGATTATGGGAACATCCTTTATGATAATAACAGACGTAATAATGAAAGACCATCAATTTTGAAGATGGCGGTTCAGAATGTTCTTAACCACATGAAATTTGGCAAGACCCCCGGTTCAGACAACACACAACATAAATAATTAATGCTTTTGGAAGAATATGGAAAAGATCAAGTCAGCAGACTGCTGAACACAATATATGATACCGGAGATAAACCTCATTAATTGTGTAATTCTGAATTTACTGCAATCCCAAAGACACCAGGAGCCTTGGCATGTGATCCACATAGAACAATTAGTATATTTAGATTTTGCTAAGAATTATCATGCAAAGAGATAGGAAGAAAATACAAACCGAAAAAGGAGCAGAACAATGTGGGTTTGTAGAAGGCAAGGGTACAGTAAATGCTTTCTGCATGATGAGAACAGTAATTGAACTCTGTACAGAAGTAAATGAAGACATATATCTTTGGTTTATTGGCTACACAAAGGCTTTCGATAGAGTGCGCATTTCAACATGATAGAGATGCTTACAGATCAAAACATTGATGGGAAAGACCTTAGACTTGTATAAACATATATTGGAAACAACAAACTGCCATCAGAATTGATAACGAAGTAGGTCGAAATCCGCCTATTAAGAGAGGTGTGAGCCAAGGATGTTTTATTGTCTCCAGATCTGTTTTCCCTGTATGATGAAAATATTTTTTTAAATGTACAAGATATAAAAAGAATCATCATTGGAGGAAGAAACAACAATAACATTAGATATGCAAATGATACAGTATTGATGGCCGATAATGAGCAGTATCTGCAACATTTAGAAGATGCGATTGTTGCAAACAGTGAACAACTAGGGTTAGAACTTAATTGTAAGAAGACACAGATTATGGTCGTCACTTGGAACAACAAAATACCACAATGTAATATACAAGTAAATGGGAATATTCGTAAACAAATGAATCGGTACAATTATCTCGGAACAGTCAAACCATCTGATGGGAGATATCTTGAAG
This sequence comes from Cepaea nemoralis, assembly GCA_014155875.1. Taxonomy (NCBI): domain Eukaryota; kingdom Metazoa; phylum Mollusca; class Gastropoda; order Stylommatophora; family Helicidae; genus Cepaea; species Cepaea nemoralis. The sequence continues at coordinate 683,436 of JACEFZ010006318.1, read as the reverse complement.
AGATTAGAACAAAAATTGTCATGGCAAAAGTAGCCATTTGTAAGGTGAAAAACATAATGACGAATAAAACGATGTCGATTTCCACGAGAAAAGTAGTTTTGAGGTGCCACATTGAGCCTGTACTTTTGTAAGGATGTGAAGCGTGGACAATGAGCAGTCAAGATGAAAAACATATGATGACTGTGGAATTGTGGTTTCTGAGGAGAAAGCAAAGAATACCATGGATAGAGAGAAAAACCAACAACCAAGTCCTACGGGAAACAAATGAAAAGCGTAAAATGATGAGAGAAATTAGACGTAAGCAATCAACATTTTTAGACATGTTATGAGAAAGAAATAAATTAGAGAACTTGGTGACAATTGGCAAGATCGAGGAGAAGAGAACAAGAGGAAGACAGAGAAGTAAATACCTGGATGGCTTTGCCACGTGTCATGGGCGAGACAGGAACACGGAGCTGATCCACGACTCCTGGTACGACAGACATTCAGAAAACGACCTAGTCAGAGCTGTTCCGAACAAGAGCGGCATTCGGAAACTAGGTAGTCAGAGCTGTTCCTAGCACGAGAGACATTCGGACGAGACATTTCACTCGGACGTAAATGCGTAGTGCCAATTTTTAGTTTGCATGGCGGCACTTCCGACTTCAGCAGGAATTTTTTAATGAGGCTAGCCTTCCTCGGGTTTCGAGGCACGTTAGACTTATTTTTGTGATGTCGCCCACATCTCAGCTGGTCAAGATAGAACTATCATCGACATCACGGTTAACCCTCAGGGAAGACAGGGGCAGACCATGGGCCTATCCAAGGCTATCCAAGGGGGCTTCCATAATTGCAGAGCCGGCACATATTGCTCTGAGACTGGGCTCACCCAAGGAGTTGCGACGACCTGCTCATGGCTGCTTTAGTTCCTCACTTCCATGTGTTGGGCATCTCGCTTGCCACTTGTCGCTCAAGCACACACCAGGGACGGTCAGACTGCGGGCGACATCCACTCGGTAAGCTTTTGCTTTTGACTTCGGACCACGCAATGGATTCGCTAGCCGTGCGTTTCATTTCGTGTTATTGAGACGTTTTTTCACTTTTATCTACACTCTATGAGTTAGATACAGACAGTTTTCGTAGCCATTTCATTCGACTGGGACACTTTCTGCATTTTTATTCTCGCTCACGAGGTAGGCTACATGTGCTGCCGGCTCAGCACCTTACCTCCGTGGAGCAGTGAACGAGAAACGGCGAGGCCCTCTCATCCGGGAATCCGTCATATCCCCCAGCTGAGAGCATTCGAACAAGTATCATAACTGGGCATGTAGCGTGCTCAGTATCCCACATCTATTTTTCGGTAGGTGCGTATCGGCCCGGCTCTTACGGGTTTGTGGCTTAGAGCCTTTAGCCTAAACCCTCGACAGAGAGCCTTAGAGTATTGTCCGGACCAAGCGCTTCTGCCTTCGTGTGCCTGATTTTAAACTTTTGACTGCTATCCTCAGTCTACCTGCAGAGCAGCAGGTTGTGTCTCTCTTAGTCTGGCCCCTATCCCATAAGCTGTCCGATATGTAGTTTTCATCCATCATCAAGCACATGGGGTCGATGGGACACGCAAGCTCCCCCACCACGACAAGGGGAGACACATGGGGGGAGTGATGATGATTATAGACACAAATAGAAATCAGAGCATCCAGGACACCAAAAAGATTTTGCATATTGACAACTTAAACGAAAAGACTAACAATCATGAGTCTCCGGACAGGACACAGCGGACTGAAATAAAACATTTAATCAACTAAAGATTGGAGGTACGGATGATTGTAACCGTGGAAATGGTAAAATGACCACCAAACATTTGTTGCAGGAGTGTCCAGAGGAAAATATGTTGGCCTACATCTGCTCTATTTGAGGATATACTCAATGGAATTGTAAGACAGCGTCAGTTGACCGCTGTTTTCTCTGCATTTATTCTTACTGATGTCAAAAGGTGAACAAAGAAGAAGAGAGACTTTTCGGCACACTGAAACACGCAGGTTCCTGTGATTCAACAGTACACATTATACTATTATTTTCTTATAATCTGATATTCGTAAGGTCACTTTTTGTTCAGGAGACCTTTGTTTAATACAACTGTATTTGAGTTCCATTCTAGCTGATATGATATTCTGAAAACATCATTCAGCTGGCCGTGTGGTGAAGAAATTTTGCTGCGAGGAGCTAGCTGTCTTTATTGCGAAGCGTCAAGTTGGAATCCCAGAGTGAGTTCAACTTTCATTTTTTTAAATTTTGTCTAACGTATCCTCGGATCTATACATGTTTCATTTACTCACACGGAATGCCGATCAATTTCTACGAATTTATTTATAATGTTATTCCGGAAAGCAGCTTTACCCAGTCGCTCGCTGATTTCCCCATATAATTACTCTCTAACTTATGTAAAGACACACTCACTGAACGTCTGTATCTAGTGTTAACAGTACCTCACATATGTTTCAATGTTTCTTTTAACTGTATCTATTTTATGTCAGTCAACATTACATCATATACTTGAATGGTGCCTATTAAGTTTTACTTCCGCAGTTATTTATAGAATGTGTTATTCCAATGACTGTCTCTTATGACATCACAAAGAGCTGTGAACTGGATCGACTCATAACCCATTGTAAAGTGGCAATCTATTTTTGTTACTTTTCTCCTGAAACATGCGTAGAAATATGGAGTAACTGCACACGACCCTCAACTCTCCAGGCAGGTATAGAAGACACGTTCGATTTTTCCATGGATGATGGTCTAACGCAATATGTTGTGAATGGACGACAAAAGGTAAAAAAGATGTCGGTCGGAAATTTGCGGAGGGATTATTTTTATAACGTTTGCATTGTAATGTACAGGACGGTAGCTGTAATTTGATGATTTCCGAATATTTAAATAACGTGTATAGAGTTTTATACGATACAATTGGGAAATTTACCATTGACTGTTCGCACCGTGGGTATTCAGACTGGTTAGTTTTTGTTGTTTAGCGACCGTAGAACGAACGCGATGCAGGTTGGCGTATAAATATGTATCTTGCATGTCGTCATGATAACTGTCCTATTTACCTGATTTTGTACCAATCAAAAGAGAGGAAATGAAGTCAGGAGGAAGCGGAGTAGAAATCCTAATATTTTGGTGGTAAACAATCGTTTGCGCAAGTTATTACCACTCAGATTCACAATTTCACAAACATTCATCATGTGCTCTGCCATCTGGCGTAGACGTTCAAGGATTTCCACAGAACTGGGTACTTGAAATTAGCAGCGTAGGTTGTCAAAATTAGAACGTAATATAGCTTTCTGAAATAAGCAGCTACATAGGCCGGTATTACAGCATAATTACGGCGCAATGACAGCGTTACCTATCATAAGATAACAATATGTGTGATCTCACTGCAGATACAACCATGAGATTGTGCCTTGATAGACCAGGCAACCTTTTCCAGAAGGCTTACTTGGAACAGACGCAGTCCTCCACTTAATTAGTGCTAGATGTCATGATCCTGTCTGTTAGGAGATACGGTGGAAGTCACAATCTTTTTCTGAACATAAACAAAAGAAAAGTAATGTCCAAGGACATAACTACATGCCAACCGAAGATCACAATCAACAATGAAGAAATTGAAAATGTCACAAACTTCGAATATCTTGACTCCATTATCAACAGCAATAGGCTGTCCACTTCAATGCAGTTAAACTGTGATAGGGAACTATGACACAGCACCAGCACAAAGTAAAAGTTCTGGGAACATACACATTTCCGGTAACAACATTTGCACGTGAATCATATTATTTTTGCAATCACTAAAGAAGGAAATTGAAGCTTTTGAGCTTAAATGCTGTAATTCTGAGAATATTGTGGACCAGGAAGAAGAAAAACACCGACATTCTACAAGATCTGAAAATGGAAGGAAACTGACTCAAACAAAACATCATGTCTGGGAAACTAACATACTGTGGCTATATTACACGTCACAATGCTTTAGGAAAGAAAAAACAATGATGGAAGACATGTCTCCTGTAGGGAGACACAGGGTCGACCAGGACGAAGATGCTCATAGGACTTTGCAGACACCCTGGGCACGCGTGCTCAAGAGACTGGAGAAATTACAATAACCATTTTAAAGAATAATTTCTGCGGGCCGTGATGAGAGCAACGTTCTGTAAACAACCTACTACATCATGATGATGGTTGTTTAAGGAAGTTCTATATTTACTGAAGTTGAATCTGACAGAGCTACTCGATGTTCTGGACTTCGCTGGTGACGTTCCACACAGGAAGTCTATTGCAAGATAAACACATTGGATGGGAGGTGGCAAAAGTTAGGTCTGAATCGCCAAAGGGGAAAGTCACAGATAATGGGGATACGTGTTAGTTATATATATATTTTTAACAGGACCTCGTAATCACTAGCAGCATGTTTGACTGTTTGTGATTTTCTAGGTAATTTTACGTTCAATGTCAGGTCGTAGTCAGATATGACTCAGCTACCGTATCTCAGTAGGCGCTACTACATTCTTTCTGTTAGCTCCGAATGTAGGGCGGAACTCATCAAACTCTACACACAACATTGTGAAAACGGCGTCGGGCGAAGGAGCTCAGTTTGGAGGGTACAATCCTCATCCTAGATTGTGGAAATGTAATCTAAAGACTAAATGTCATGGCAGGGAATATCCTTTCGGCAATGCCCTAAGTCTTAGTCGGCAACTAGTTTAGGATCGAAGCTCCTACAGGTGGAGAGTAAGAGCATTGATTGCCGATCCGGCAGCTTCTGCAGCTTGTCTTGTTCCAGATGTATTGGTGTTACTTTTCTTCTGGAGTAAACTAGGTTATAAATCCTTGTCAGTTGGCGTAGACATGGTCGCCATGGGTTGCCTCTGACTGGGAGACATCTCTAGGTGTCACTGATCAGCTACCGCCCGCTTCAAGCTGGGCATTCCCCGGATCAAGTGGGTACAGATCCGCCTCAGCTTGTCTGCTTCAATGGATGCTTGGAGCTATGACAAAATTCGTATCGCAGGCTGTAAAACCAATGTATCAGGCACTAAAAGGACAACAATAGAAACCTCAAGTCACAGCTTGCAACCTGTAATATACGAACCGTGTGTCCGGGACTTTCCACTGTTCTTATGAATATTGATTTGAGAAACACGGCTGCAACTGATGCCGAACTCAACCGTCTTAACTTTGTTAGACTAGCCTCCTTGAGGACGGGTCACTCGTGGAAAACAATTACACCATTTTTTGAAAGGGTAGAGGACAGGAAGAAAAAAAAAACAATAGACAACATGGAGTGGGCTTTGCAGTGAAGAATTTACTACTGGGAATGATTGAAATTCTAGTTGGGGGTAATGAAAGACTATTGTCTCTGCGCTTGGCTACCATTTGTGATTTTTGCCACCATTATCACTGCATATACACCGACTCTCACTTCCTCTGACGATGTGAAGGATTCTTTCTATGAGAAATTAGACTTTGTGACCATGGAAGTTCCAAAAGCCGACTACATGTATACGCTAGCTGATTTTAATGCTCGTGTGGGCAATTACTCAAGTTCAGTGTGACTTAGAACATACAACATTGGTAGCAGGAATGAAAATGACCAAAACTGCTGGAACATTACTCCAGAAATGATCTATGTATCACACACTCATTTAAAAAAAATAACAAATGAGTGGCATAAGGTCACATGGAAACCCACAAGATAAAGTTATTGACACGGGCTGAACTTCATTATCTCAGGGGGTTAACATTTGAATGAAACCATTATTAATTCGAAGTTGTCACAGTGCTGGGTGATTCAGGCATCATAACATTGTACGAAAACAAGGGGGATCGGATTGACTGTAACAACTATAGGGGTGCATCACTTCCTTATATCGTTGGGGAAATATTTGCCGGAATTGTTCTGCGCAGACTTCAAGTCCTAGGAGATCAAGTCTACCCTGCATCACAGTGTGGCTTTAGACGGATCTACCATAGATATGGTATTCTCAATACGACAGCTGTAAGAAAAATGTTGTGAACATAATCAACCACTGTTTATTGTCTTCATCGATCTAACAAAGGCATTCGATCTGGTAAGGGTCTGTTCAAGGCGCTAAAGAAGATCGGCTGCCCGCAAACTTTTCTGAACATCGTGGAATAGTTCAACACAGGCATGAAGGGCACTTATTCACACACACACACACACACACACACACACACACACACACACACACACACACACGCACGTACGCACGCACGCACGCACGCACGCACGCACACTGACTGTTAAACAGCTTGACTATACCATGTCTACAAAGAATACACTGTGTTATATGGCAAGATGAGATCACCAATACCGAAGTATTTGACAGATTGGGTGGTGTGGCGGTTTGCTCCATGCTCAGTCTTCGTAGAAATAGAGGGACAGGCTACATTAGGAGAATGGAAGATGGAGAATACCAAAGGACATATTTTCTTTTAGTGAATTACAGATGGGTAAAAGATTTCGAGGTCGGCATGTACTACGGTAGGAATGACACAAGCATTGATATAGCATCAAATGGTGCGTGATGGTGCGAATGACCATGTGATTACATGCATTCATTGTGGATGAACATTTATTGCACAAATTGGTCTGTTTAGCCACATTCGCTATCGCCGTGCAACTGACTTCACGCCAATATACGGGATTGTGAAACGCGTTCTCCACCCTTTAGCTACAGATGCTGGTAATTAGAATAAAACCAGCAGACTATAACCCAACCGTCTTCACAGGAACCTTACTTCAAGAGGCGGAATCAGACATATTACATGTGATAGGCATGTATACAGAGATGGAAAACCAAATTAAAATCAGAATACAAATCACAAGAGAATCTTCATTGCACTAAAAATGTGTGGAAAGCACAGGGAATTCAGCTTGGCACCTAACGTAGAATTATTAACTCTAACGGAGAAACAGATTACAATCAGAATACACAACACCAGATAATCTTCATTGCCCTAAACATGTGTGGAAATCATAGGAAATTCAGTGTTGTACAAAGCGTAGAATTATTAACTCTAACGTTAAATCTGTGAAGCTGTATGGGCCAGAAACATGGAGAACGACTACAACATTTACTGTGCTACTGCAAAATAGAAGAACCAAAAATGGTATGGCAGAATCACCAACTTGGAGATAATGGAGAGAACTAATGAATTCGCAGTGATTCAAGAGGTGACGAAAAGACTTTGGCACGAGATAGGAAACACACTGAGAAAACCTGAAAGTAGTGTAACTACAAACTCTCTTGTCTGCGACCAAAAGGATCAGCGAAATAGAGGGACACTTAACAATAAATTTTTAATCAGTTTCGAAAATCGCTATTAATGTAATTAATTTACGTACAATTGTAACTGTTCTCCATAACCAGTTACTTAAGTTCAGATGCCAGTTTATAAATGTCTGGGCACAAATTTGTCGAGCCCAAAGTCATAAGCGCAGCTATGTTACTGTCGGTGAGTCTGGAAAGTTGCTTGTTTTTCATAACGGTCTTTGGGGAAAATGACTGCTCGCATCTGTAAGTCGAACCAAAACGACAAATTTATCTCTGTGCGAATGAACACAAGTGTTCAAATTTTTCGACAGGCAATAGTCGCCAGAATGAAATCATATGATCAGCTGAAGGTGAAGCAGGCAGCTTCGGAAATTTACATCTCAGTGCAGAATTGCATTTCAAATCAATTACACATGAAGAAGATAATTGGAGACAGAGATGTTTTTATTTTGCTCACGCTCACTTTGAACTCAGGCGAAGTCCATACACGCTACTTCTAGTGGCACTGGACTGAATTTTTCCGTGCGGACAGGATGTCTCTATTACCAGTGTTCCTCGCCTTGTAACGAACCTACTCCGACTTCAGAGGTACTTATAATTTACGTCCTCAAGTCAAGGAAAGGAAGTCAACATTTTAGTGCAACTGACCGGTGTAGGGGTTCTTCTTCTTTGCGTTCATCCGGAGTGTTTTTTCAGATGTGATTGCGGTGTGTCTAGTTAGGCACCCTTGGATCGAAACCCTTAGGCCAACACATCCGGCTTTTAGAGTGCATTTTTGACCAGGTTAGCATTCCTGGGAGACACTCACTTTTGTGGTACTGTCCACCTCCCAGCTGGTCAAGTTGGAAGAGTCGGAGACTGCACGGTCATCCCTCAAATGAAGGCAGGGACAGTCCATAGCATTTTCCGCCATCCTGGGTGGCTTCCATAATTGCAGGGCCGGCACATAGCGCCCTGGTACTGGGCACACAGAGGGAATCGTCACGTCCTGCTCATGGCTGCTTTAATTCCTCACTTCAATATATTGGGCATTTCGTTCACCCCGAGCCTTTCCCGCACAAACCAAGCTGGTCTGCAGTTAGTATCCACTAAGCGAGTTTTTCGGACATGTGCTTGTCGTTGTGTCCGTCAGAGCTGTTCCAGACACGTCGGACATTCGGAAACTACCTAGTCAGAGCTGTTCCGAACAAGAGCGGCATTCGGAAACTAGGTAGTCAGAGCTGTTCCTAGCACAAGAGACAATCGGACGAGACAATTCACTCGGACGTAATTGCGTAGTGTCAATTTTTAGTTTGCCACCCGTAGGACGACACTTCCGACTTCCGGCGGGCATTTTTTAATGAGGTTAGCCTTCCTCTGGTTTCGTAGCACGTAAGACTGTTGTGATGTCGCCAACATCTCAGCTGGTCAAGATAGAACGATCAGCGACATCGAGGTCGGCCCTCAAGGGAAGGCAGGGGCAGACCTTGGGCATTCCCTTGCTATCCAAGGAGGCTTCCATAATTGCAGAGCCGGCACATATTGCTCTGAGACTGGGCTCACCCGAGGAGTTGCCACGTCCTGCTCATGGCTGCTTTAGTTCCTCACTTCCATGTGTTGGGCAACCCGTTTGCCACTGATCGCTCAAACACACACCAGGAGCGGTCAGACTGCGAGCGACATCCACTCGGTAAGCTTTTTATTTTTACTTCAGACCACGCAATAGGTCCGCTCGCCGTGCGTTCCATTTTGCGTCATTGAGACGTTCCTCCACTTTTGTCTATACTCTCTGTGAGCTGGATACAGACAGTTTTCTTAGCCATTTCCTTCGACTGGGGCACTTTTCTGACTTTTCGTACTCGCTCACCAGGTAGGCTACATGTGCTGCCGGCTCAGCACCTTACCTTCATGCAGCAGTGGACGAGAAACGGCCTGGCCCTCTCATCCGGGAATCTCTCATATTCCCCAGCTGAGAGCCTTCGAACATGTAATAGAACTGAGCATGTAGCTTGCTCAGTATCACGCTTCTATTTTTCGGTAGGCGGGTATCGGCCTGGCTCTCAGATGTGAGGGTTTGTGGCTTAGAGGCGTTCAGCCACAGCCCTCGACAGGGAGCCTTAAGAGTTTTGTCCGGACCAAAAGCGTCTGCCTTCGTGACTTCGTGCACCTTTTTAAACTTTTGACTGCTATCCTCAGTCACCTGCAGAGCAGCAGGTTGTGTCTCTCTTAGTCTGGTCCCTATCCCATATGCTGTCCGATATGTAGTTTTTTCACCCATCGGCAAGCACATGGGGTCGATGGGACACGCAAGCTCCCCCACCACGGCAAGGTGGAGACACATCGGGGGAGGGTGTAGGGGTTGAACCCGGTAACTCGGCATCAGCACATCGGATGTTTAAGAATAAGCGCTCTTATCCATTTTGCCATACTGACCCCAGAGACAGAGATGAATAACATGGAGAAGATACGACAAGTGCTGATAGAAATAACAAAGAACAGGACGGCTGGACCAGTTGTGGTTGAAGGTCTACAGTATAATGGTCGATAAAGGACAGAATAAGAGGAAGGATATTCACTGGTATATTTACTGGTTTCCTTGTGATCACACAGATTCATTTCTGCATACATTTTGGGGATCATTACCAACTAATTGATGTCTATTTTAATTAAATTTTTGTAGCTAATAGTAATCTGTAGCTCAGTTGTCTCGAGTGCATCTTTGGTAGTTGATATGCAGTTCCACTTCTGCTGTCTGGATATCAGGAGGATCGTTTAGAGCTGGTCTATTCAGAATATCCTTAAATTATTAAATTCACAACTCGTATTTTTCCCGGAACCCTAAGGGGAAGCAAAGAATACTAATACTGCAATCCATCATGCATGTCGTAAGAGGCAACTAAGGAGGTTTCGCCTGGGTAGTACCGGCACCTGCAAGGGAGGTAAAGAATAGCAGCACTGGGTAGTACTATAAACCGCAAGAGAAGTAAAGAATAGCAGCACTGGGTAATACTATAAACAGCAAGAGAAGTAAAGAATAGCAGCACTGAGTAGTACTATAATCTGCCAGGGAAGTAAAGAGTAGCAGCACTGGTAGGTACTGGAGCCCACAAGAGAAGTAAAGTATGGCAGCACTGGGAGGTACTGGAGCCCGCAAGAGAAGTAAAGAATGGCAGCACTGGGAGATACTGGAGCCCGCAAGAGAAGTAAAGAATAGCAGCACTGGGAGGTACTGGAGCCCAGAAGAGAAGTAAAGTATAGCAGCACTGGGAGGTACTGGAGCCCGCAAGAGAAGTAAAGGATAGCAGCACTGGGAGGTACTGGAGCCCGCAAGAGAAGTAAAGTATAACAGCACTGGGAGGTACTGGAGCCCGCAAGAGAAGTAAAGTATAGCAGCAATGGGAGGTACTGGAGCCTGCAAGAGAAGTAAAGAATAACAGCACTGGGAGGTACTGGAGCACGCAAGATAAGTAAAGTATAGCAGCACTGGGAGGTACTGGAACCCACAAGAGAAGTAAAGTATAGCAGCACTGGGAGGTACTGGAGCCCGCAAGAGAAGTAAAGAATAGCAGCACTGGGAGGTACTATAGCCCGCAAGAGAAGTAAAGTATAGCAGCACTGGGAGGTACTGGAGCCCGCAAGAGAAGTAAAGTCAGCTCTGGGAGGTACTGGAGCCCGCAAGAGAAGTAAAGAATAGCAGCACTGGGAGGTACCGGAGCACGCAAGAGAAGTAAAGAATAGCAACACTGGGAGGTACTGGAGCCCGCAAGAGAAGTAAAGTATAGCAGCACTGGGAGATACTGGAGCCCGCAAGAGAAGTAAAGTATAGCAGCACTGGGAGGTACTGGAACCCGCAAGAGAAGTGAAATATAGCAGCACTGGGAGGTACTGGAACCCGCAAGAGAAGTAAAGAATAGCAGTACTGGGAGGCACTGGAGCCCGCAAGAGAAGTAAAGAACAGCAACACTGGGAGGTACTGGAGCCCGCAAGAGAAGTAAAGTATAGCAGCACTGGGAGGTACTGGAGCCCACAAGAGAAGTAAAGTATAGCAGCACTGGGAGGTACTGGAGCCCGCAAGAGAAGTAAAGTATAGCAGCACTAGGAGGTACTGGAGCCCGCAAGAGAAGTAAAGAATATCAGCACTCGGAGGTACTGGAGCACGCAAGAGAAGTAAAGTATAACAGCACTGGTAGGTACTGGAGCCAGCAAGAGAAGTAAAGAATAGTAGCACTGGGAGGTACTGGAGCCCGCAAGAGAAGTAAAGTATAGCAGCACTGAGAGGTACTGGAGCTCTCAATAAAGTAAAGTATAGCAGCAATGGGAGGTACTGGAGCCCGCAAGAGAAGTAAAGAATAGCAGCACTGGGAGGTACTGGAACCCGCAAGAGAAGTAAAGAATAGCAGCACTGGAAGGTACTGGAGCCCGCAAGAGAAGTAAAGAACAGCAGCACTGGGAGGTACTGGAGCCCGCAAGAGAAGTAAAGTATAGCAGCACTTTGAGGTACTGGAGCCCGCAAGAGAAGTAAAGAATAGCAGCACTGGGAGGTACTGGAGCCCGCAAGAGAAGTAAAGTATAGCAGCACTGGGAGGTACTGGAGCCCGCAAGAGAAGTAAAGTATAGCAGCACTGGGAGGTATTATAGCCCGCAAGAGAAGTAAAGAATAGCAGCACTGTGAGGTACTGGAGCCCGCAAGAGAAGTAAAGAAATCAGCACTGGGAGGTACTGGAGCCCGCAAGAGAAGTAAAGAATAGAAACACTGGGAGGTACTGGAGCCCGCAAGAGAAGTAATGAATAGCAACACTGGGAGGTACTAGAGCCCGCAAGAGAAGTAAAGTATAGCAGCACTGGGGGGTACTGGAGCCCGCAAGAGAAGTAAAGAATAGAAACACTGGGAGGTACTGGAGCACGCAAGAGAAGTAAAGTATAGCAGCACTGGGAGGTACTGGAGCCCGCAAGAGAAGTAAAGAATAGCAACACTGGGAGGTACTGGAGCCCGCAAGAGAAGTAAAGAATAGCAGCATTGGGAGGTACTGGAGCCCGCAAGAGAAGTAAAGAATAGCATCACTGGGAGGTACTGGAGCCCGCAAGAGAAGTAAAGAATAGTAGCACTGGGAGATACTGCAGCCCACAAGAGAAGTAAAGAAGAGCAGCACTGAGAGGTACTGGAGCCCGCAAGAGAAGTAAAGAATATAAACACTGGGAGGTACTGGAGCCGCAAGAGAAGTAAAGAATAGCAACACTGGGAGGTACTAGAGCCCGCAAGAGAAGTAAAGTATAGCAGCACCGGGAGGTACTGGAACCCGCAAGAGAAGTAAAGAATAGAAACACTGGGAGGTACTGGAGCTCGCAAGAGAAGTAAAGAATAGCAACACTGGGAGGTACTGGAGCCCACAAGAGAAGTAAAGTATAGCAACACTGGGAGGTACTGGAGCCCACAAGAGAAGTAAAGAATAGCAACACTGGGAGGTACTGGAGCCCACAAGAGAGGTAAAGAATAGCAGCACTGGGTAGTACTGGAGCCCTTAAGGGTAGTAAAGAATAGCAGCACTGCTCCCTTAGGGCAATCTACACCATCACGTAGAAACATTCAACCACAAAATCCCACCAACAGTATTGCCTCATATAAAGCTATTTCTGTATTTCACGTCCGCTGTTGATACGACCCACATTTTTTTATTCTGTCCTTATTGTTCCGATGTGTGAGCTAGTAATACCTGCAGCTATCAACACTATGACGATTGTTTTCTTCTCTGCTCACAGCATTCGTACTACATGTTAACACATACTAGGTCACCGTATTATGAGGTGGAGAATCGGACTTTTTCTTTGCTGCTTTCCCTTCCTAAAAGTATATCCCAACTCGATCCCAGAACAGCATGTGGGTCAGGTAAACATCCATTCTTCAAGTGGAGGTGGAGCCATGGTGGCTGTGTTTATCTTCCAAAGGTATAGCTGTGTTACTATAGTGTAATTGAACTGACCGAAATAATGGTATACTTCGCAATTTTAGAATGGAACTTCGAAGACTGGATTATAGATTTGGTCAGCATTGCTACAATGAAGATGCTATGACGTAATTTAAGAAAGAACCTGAATTACTACAGTGGAAATGCAGTGACTGAATTAGAAATATAGAGAAGATTAGTGCAACGTAGCTGCAATAATCGAATTAGATGCACACTGTGTGCTTATGCAACGGGACTGGAGGTCTGGTCTTAGTCAGATATGACAGAAGATGGTAATACTGTTTTCTGTTAGTGCTGAATGTTGGGAGGCGCTAACCAAACCCGACACACCACATTGTGAAAACTACTTCGCGTGGAGGAGCGCGATTTGGAGGCTACAAGCCTTATCCTAGTGCGAGTAAATGCAACCTAAAGACTACATGTCATGGCAGGACAGACAAAGCCCTAAGCCTTGGTCGACAACTGGTCTAAGCGGAAGCTCCTTCAGACGGACAGTTATCTTGTTCCAGATTTATTGGTGTTAATTTTCCTCTGGAATAAATTAGGTAGGCCAAGAGAGGGATCATGCTGCATGCATGTCAAAGGAGCCCAAGAGATCACATGATCTAATCCCGGTTAGGTGACTATTTCCTAGAAATAGCTTACAAGATAATTGTGCTACTCTATCGGTCACACCCTCAAACAAACGATGACACATCGTCAACACCTGAGAGAATCAAAACAATGTTTTCCCGTTGTGACTTTGAATAACGAAGACACAAACAATAAATTGCACGATTTATGCTGGCATATTTCGTTGCATCTCGTCAGGTACATACTGCAGAATTCACACAACATAAAGTAAAATAACTAGATAAATCCTTCAAGCTGAAATATACACATGTTCGCACAGTAATGTCAATTATCTCATCATCATCAAGTGCCGTGCCGACTGGCGTAGGCGTTCATGACTCTCCACAGATCTCGGTCTTTGGTTTTCTGGATCAACTCTGCCGTTGATATTCCTCCATGCCACCGTCTCATTCCATCCAGCATCATTTCTCGTGGTCTGTCTCTGCCTCTCTTCCCCTCGATCTTTCCAGTTGTCACGATGTTCTCCAGCGGCCCTCTTCTCATCACATGACCCCCAAAAAAAAGCTGTTTGTCTCTTTCTTATTATTGTGTATAATGTTCTAGTTTCGCTAGCCTCTTTAAGGCATTCGTCGTTAGTTACTTTGGCAGTCCAAGGAATTCGCAACATTCGTCTAAGGAACCACATCTCTGTTGCTTCCAATGATCTAGCACGGTAATTTTAAACTGGCTATCATGTCTTTCTGTTTGCACAAAACTGGCCTATGTAGATTAAGCCTTATGGCTTCTGCAAACTTCAACAAGCGACTATTTTGTGTGTTAAAGAACACGCGAAAGGCAATGTCTCAATCAATCACATGGCTAGTCTTCCTAAACATGCCGTGCAATCGAAGACGCGTGAAGTTTGTGGTGTGTCGACCTTCCTAGGCTCCCATCGCCTGTGTGTAGTATCTTGTCAATCCAATTATTACCTGTTAGATACCTAATTGTTCACTTCTTCTCATATATCGTTGTCTACCTCTTGCTCTATTGCCTTCAACATTACTCTTCAGTATGTTTTTTTTTAAAGAGTGGTATGTCTTTTAAAGTGGCCGAAATATTTCACTTGACTCGTTTGTTATTTCTTTCATCATTTTTTTTTTTTCATTCCCGGTTTTCTAGAACCTGTATAATTGATTGTCTCCATGAAATACGACATATTCTTCTGTATATCAACATCTCAAAGGCCTCTACTCGACTTTCTTATTGCTTGTTCATTGTCTAGGCCTCCGCGCCATATAATGGTGTTGAATATACATAACACACATACATAACGACTCTTATTGAAAATATTTTTGGTCATTTCTATCTTCTTTTTGATTTCTGTTTCACTTCTGCCATCATTTGTCATTACATGTCCAAGATAGAAAAAGCTAGATTTGACTGTTCAGTTTGTCTAAAGGGAGGGGTAGTAAAGCAGGAGCGGACGAAAACCTAAGATACCGTTAGAGTACCACACCGAACATTTAATCAAACAAATGGACCCGGCAAACATAATAACGGGAAAGTTCTCCTTGACAATAAAGGTCAAATGAACACATGCCGAATACTTTGAAGAACTTTTGAATACCACTTACCCCCAACGACCATCGCCCACTCCCATCAAGCGTGAGAAACCACCTAAAGAAGTTTGTGTTGTATAGAGTAAAAATAAACGACCCTTGTACACGCCACAAGACGTATTGGGTATATGGTGCTAATCCCATATTTGTATAGAAGAATCGGCATCCAAACAATGATGTGATCAATACCAAGCCGGCCACCTGTACTCCTCAACGGGTACCTATTTTAAGCTGGGGCGCTCCGAGAGTCCAGGTCAATTCTAAAAGATTCCGTTGTAATAGAGATTCGAAAACATGGCCATCGGGCATGGCAGGTTAGCGCTCTAGCAGTCCACTACGCTACCACTGTCTCCCGTGTGTTAATATACTAGTTGATACAATCTAAATACCAATTTCGTGTTCTTTCTCTATCGCAGTAAATCTTCTTCGGTTGGATGCACAACGGAGTAGCTCATTGAGCCTCCTTCTCATGAGATGTCCGGGCAATTTTATTTATTCGGTCTACTAATGCCATACGAGGAGTGGCAACTATAGCATGTCTAATTAGCCAAGTTCTGGGTTATTGCGTTGTGGCAAGTGCGCAGTTGTTAATTATTTCTTCTTCATCTATCTAATGCTTTTTATTTGTGGCAATTATATTTATAATAATGGCGTAAGGTTAAGTGGATTTAACTTAATATGCATCTGGATTTTTGAACTCAAATGTTTCGGCATTATTGTTAGAATGTCGTGGACTAAGAAAAATAAATACAGACATTCTACAACATGTAAGAAATCTGGCTAAGGAACAGCATCCTGTCTCTAAAACTGAAATACTGAGGACAGTTAAAGTTACAGCTGTTTGGAAGGAACAGTAATGGAATGTATGGTTCCTCCGGGAAGGTTAACCCAGTCAACAAATGCCCGCAGAAGTCGGATGTGTCGGCCTAACGGCGCAAGAACGCAGCTCTGCTGTAAACAGGCACAATGCAATCACGTCCGGAAAAGAAAAAAAAAAAAACTCCGGATGAACGCAGCAGCAGAAGAAGAATGTATGGTTCCTGAAAGAAGAGGCTGGAGTGAACCAGCACGAAGACATATGACATTGAAAACATCCTGGGCATGAAATGAATGAGACAGAGGAACTGATAAAGGATCAATCATCTTTTCGGCGGACCGTAATGAAGCAGCGTTCTCAAAACGTCCTGCAACGGACGATGATGCTTTGTCTAGCGCTGCAAGGATTGTTGGATAACAACTAGAACAGAAATGTTGTTAAATAAATACTAGGACAGTGCGGGTATAAGTAATGTCTTTTTGTGGCTCAAGGAGGAATCACAACCTGATTTAATGCCAATATTCCTCTTCGTGTATGTGGGGTTACATTACTGGTCTTTCACTTCCGAGCTAGGGAGAGGGGAATGAGAGCTCTGCAACACTCCACTCCTGGAGATGGTATTTAGGTGCGGTTCTGGTGTACATTGTCTGCACTAACCTCACTCGGATAGATGAGTCTATTTCGCGGATCACGCGACTTGTATGCCAGTTAATCGGGCTTAAGAGATATAACTTAAGTCTTCCAGAGGATTCAAAAACTACAAACAACCAAACAGGTATTGATTGGTGCTCTAGACGAGGACAATACAAATGAATTATAAGTCAAGGCGAGGTCATTATTTCAGTAATAACTCAAGTCTCCTACGCGCTGCAGCCCACGATATCTAGAGCTGTACATATCACCGTGGGCCGAGTAGTGTCCTGGAAGTCATTGTATACATCCAATTAAAAGGAAAGGACCATTTTTCATAGCTATAATGGTTTTTTTTATATATTTTATTGTAGACCCATGTGTTTATAGACTAAACGGCTCTCGATCAATAATGTGGTCAATGTTACGTCTACCCCCTTTACTTCCCGGAACACCTCTTGGTGCCGAACTTAGCCTGGGTCGAACTGGGTGTCTGGTTCCATGTTAACAATCTCCTCCTCTATTCGAATTCGAACATACAACAGCCTTTACCTCGCTAGCCACGCTGCTACCCCGGTTCCCATTTATTTAAGAGGCCACAATAAATGCTACATTGTAGGATGAGATTATACTGCGATTATTGGTGAGTTTTTCTAATCTACCTGCCAGCCATTTGATCACAGATAAATAATCACCAGCCCGTGGGTTATGTTTGTCAAAGGAAGCAAAGAATAGTAACATTATAATTTGCCATGCATGTCGTAAGGGGAGACTAAGTGAGGTGGGTTGGTGTGAAACTCGGCATCTCATCTCGTAAAAAACTTTAGATGCTAAATGCAGCAAATCACGACCAAGTCAAAACAAAACGAAGAATAACTCAGCGAACCAAAATGAAAGGATAGCTCTTCTAAACGAAGTATGACTGTGTGCGATGCGGGAAAAAAGCCGCAAGACGTATGTATTGCCGTCTTACCTTCTGTCATCTTGGAAATCCTCCAGATTTGGAATAGGGAATATTAGAACTATGTTTCAATTGAAAAAGACAATAGAAGTAGTAGGAAAAGTGAAATAAACTAACAACATTAATTAACCTACAAGACTAACGATGCATAGCGGGAGATACGAAAACCACAAGGAACAGAGTCAGAGGGTTGATTTTAGTTGGGAGGAGTGATGTAGTTGTACGGTGCCTATCTTTGACTTGCGAAGACAGGGTACCAATAATAGTGCTGAGTTTTACCAAATGATAAAACCCAATATATTGTTCTTAAACTCCGCTGTTTCTGAAATAGTGGATCAGGCGCCTAGTCTTTTGGGATATTTGAGAAGAACTATCTAGGGTGGAACTGATCACTGATGTCATAATTGTTGATACATGTCGATGATATATCTGTCTAGTGATGACATGGTTGTTGATACATGTGGATGATATATCTGTCTAGTGATGACATGGTTGTTGATACATGTGAATGATATATCTGTCTAGAGGATGACATGGTTGTTGATACATGTGGATGATATATCTGACTAGTGATGACATAGTTGTTGATACATGAGGATGATATATCTGTCTAGTGGTGACATAGTTGTTGATACATGTGGATGATATATCTGACTAGTGATGACATGGTTGTTGATACATGTGGATGATATATCTGACTAGTGATGACATGGTTGTTGATACATGAGGATGATATATCTGACTAGTGATGACATAGTTGTTGATACACGAGGATGATATATCTGTCTAGTGGTGCCATAGTTGTTGATACATGTGGATGATATATCTGTCTAGTGATGACATAGTTGTTGATACATATCGATGATATATCTGTCTAGTGATGACATGGTTGTTGATACATGAGGATGATATATCTGACTAGTGATGACATGGTTGTTGATACATGTGGATGATATATCTGTCTAGTGATGACATGGTTGTTGATACATGTGGATGATATATCTGACTAGTGATGACATGGTTGTTGATACATGTGGATGATATATCTGTCTAGTGATGACATAGTTGTTGATACATGTGGATGATATATCTGTCTAGTGGTGACATGGTTGTTGATACATATCGATGATATATCTGACTAGTGATGACATGGTTGTTGATACATGAGGATGATATATCTGACTAGTGATGACATGGTTGTTGATACATATCGATGATATATATGACTAGTGATGACATGGTTGTTGATACATGTGGATGATATATCTGTCTAGTGATGTCATAATTGTTGATACATGTCGATGATATATCTGTCTAGTGATGACATGGTTGTTGATACATGTGGATGATATATCTGACTAGTGATGACATGGTTGTTGATACATGTGGATGATATATCTGTCTAGTGATGACATAGTTGTTGATACATGTGGATGATATATCTGTCTAGTGGTGACATGGTTGTTGATACATATCGATGATATATCTGACTAGTGATGACATGGTTGTTGATACATGAGGATGATATATCTGACTAGTGATGACATGGTTGTTGATACATATCGATGATATATCTGACTAGTGATGACATGGTTGTTGATACATGTTGATGATATATCTGTCTAGTGATGACATAATTGTTGATACATGTCGATGATATATCTGACTAGTGATGACATAGTAGTTGATACATGAGGATGATATATCTGACTAGTGATGACATAATTGTTGATACATGTCGATGATATATCTGACTAGTGATGACATAGTAGTTGATACATGAGGATGATATATCTGACTAGTGATGACATGGTTGTTGATACATGAGGATGATATATCTGTCTAGTGATGACATGGTTGTTGATACATGAGGATGATATATCTGACTAGTGATGACATGGTTGTTGATACATGTGGATGATATATCTGTCTAATGATGACATGGTTGTTGATACATGAGGATGATATATCTGACTAGTGATGACATGGTTTTTGATACATGAGGATGATATATCTGACTTGTGATTACATGGTTGTTGATACATGAGGATGATATATCTGTCTAGTGATGACATGGTTGTTGATACATGTGGATGATATATCTGTCTAGTGATGACATGGTTGTTGATACATGAGGATGATATATCTGACTAGTGATGACATGGTTGTTGATACATGAGGATGATATATCTGACTAGTGATGGCAAGGTTGTTGATACATGTGGATGATATATCTGACTAGTGATGACATGGTTGTTGATACATGAGGATGATATATCTGTCTAGTGATGACATGGTTGTTGATACATGTGGATGATATATCTGTCTAGTGGTGACATAGTTGTTGATACATATCGATGATATATCTGACTAGTGATGACATGGTTGTTGATACATGAGGATGATATATCTGACTAGTGATGACATGGTTGTTGATACATGAGGATGATATATCTGACTAGTGATGACATGGTTTTTAATACATGAGGATGATATATCTGACTAGTGATGACATGGTTGTTGATACATGAGGATGATATATCTGACTAGTGATGACATGGTTGTTGATACATGAGGATGATATATCTGACTAGTGATGACATAGGTGATGATACATGTGGATGATATATCTGACTAGTGATGACATGGTTGTTGATACATGAGGATGATATATCTGACTAGTGATGACATGGTTGTTGATACATGAGGATGATATATCTGACTAGTGATGACATAGGTGATGATACATGAGGATGATATATCTGACTAGTGATGACATGGTTGTTGATACATGAGGATGATATATCTGACTAGTGATGACATGGTTGTTGATACATGAGGATGATATATCTGACTAGTGATGACATGGTTGTTGATACATGAGGATGATATATCTGACTAGTGATGACATAGGTGATGATACATGTGGATGATATATCAGACTTGTGATGACATAGTAGTTTGTTGAAGTGAGTGACAGACCTGGCCCGTGATGAGATGACTGTTGGTTTAAGTGAGTGATAGGCCTGGCTAGTGATGGCATGTGTTGATTTAAATGATTGTTGCACCAGATTGATGAGGAAATTGTTGTTGGTTGAAGTGAGTGATGGACATGGCTAGTTATGACATAGTTATAGTTTGAAGTGTGTCATAGACATGGCTAGTTATGACATGGTTATTGTTTGAAGTGTGTCATAGACATGGCTAGTTATGACATACTTGTTGGTTGAAGTGAGTGACAGACGTGGCTAGTTGTGACATAATTATTGGTTGAATGAATGTTAGACGTGGCTAGTTGTGACATAATTATTGGTTGAAGTAAATGTTAGATGTGGCTAGTTGTGACATAATTATTGGTTGAAGTGAGTGATAGACGTGGCTAGTTGTGACATAATTATTGGTTGCAGTGAGTGATAGACGTGG
The DNA here is from genome assembly GCA_014155875.1 of Cepaea nemoralis. Lineage (NCBI taxonomy): Eukaryota > Metazoa > Mollusca > Gastropoda > Stylommatophora > Helicidae > Cepaea > Cepaea nemoralis. The sequence continues at coordinate 662,167 of JACEFZ010006318.1, read as the reverse complement.
CTAGTTGTGACATAATTATTGGTTGAAGTGAGTGATAGACGTGGCTAGTTGGGACATAATTATTGGTTGCAGTGAGTGGTAGACTTGACTAGTTGTGACATAATTATTGGTTGAAGTGAGTGATCGACTTGACTAGTTGTGACATAATTATTGGTTGAAGTGAGTGATAGACGTCGCTAGCTGTGACATAATTATTGGTTGAAGTGAGTGATAGACGTGGCTAGTTGTGACATAATTATTGGTTGAAGTGAGTGATAGACGTCGCTAGTTGTGACAAAATTATTGGTTGAAGTGAGTGATAGACGTCGCTAGTTGTGACAAAATTATTGGTTGAAGTGAGTGATAGACGTCGCTAGTTGTGACATAATTATTGGTTGAAGTGAGTGATAGACGTGGCTAGTTGTGACATAATTATTGGTTGAAGTGAGTGGTAGACTTGACTAGTTGTGACATAATTATTGGTTGAAGTGAGTGATAGACGTCGCTAGTTGTGACATAATTATTGGTTGAAGTGAGTGATAGACGTGGCTAGTTGTGACATAATTATTGGTTGAAGTGAGTGGTAGACTTGACTAGTTGTGACATAATTATTGGTTGAAGTGAGTGATAGACGTGGCTAGTTGTGACATAATTATTGGTTGTAGTGAGTGATAGACGTGGCTAGTTGTGACATAATTATTTTTTGAAGTTAGTGATAGAAGTGGCTAGTTGTGACATAATTATTGCTTGCAGTGAGTGGTAGACTTGACTAGTTGTGACATAATTATTGGTTGTAGTGTGTGATAGACGTGGCTAGTTGTGACATAATTATTGGTTGAAGTGTGTGATAGACGTGGCTAGTTGTGACATAATTATTGGTTGAAGTGAGTGGTAAACTTGACTAGGTATTATATATATATAGTTGTGTCGCTTAAAAGCCGCTTAAAAGTCGACAGGGTCGACTTCATTGCACCGGGTTTTATCCCATATGGCTCGGTCTCTTTCCGCAGCACGGAAAGCGTCGTACAAAGCACGAACTCCGTAGCTTTTAGCCACGACCAACAGGAGTCTCCGAAACATTTAACTCGTAAATCGAAGGACGCGGCCCGGAATCCAACCCACAACCTTCGGAGCAAGAGTCAAACGGCTTGACCACATAGTTGTGTACGCAGGTGGATGATAGACCTGTGTCGTGACGACAGTTTTGTATAGCATCTAGGGACGCACACCTTACCCACAAATAGAAGCGACGATGTCATTTATAAGTGACCTGTTACAATGTGATATTTATATATCTTCCAACCCCCCTGATGTCTGGTGGTCCTATAATATTACACCCTTATCTTAATAAATCGCAGAGTCACTTGCATATCCTTTACAGATCGTCAAGTCAACCCCAGAATTTTTTGCTGTTTGTGATCTCTTGGCAAGTTTACGTTCAGTAGTTTGCCATTGCTTTCTGAACGACCGGCACCCATACCATTTAGTAAAATGACCAACGCAAGCCTGTCTGCTGCCAAATAGCTCGCAGCTGCGTTTCGAGCGCTGTATGCGGGATTACAAACTGCGTCCTTAACCTCTTATCCACGGAGCAGGTAATTAATCGGAAGCCGTTATAAATAATTTAGTCGTTTCTCTTGTTGCTGTGATAGTTTGAGGATTTATCCGATAGTCATCCTACCGAATTACATATATCCCCACAATACCCGGGGGTAATTATAAAAAGATACAGTCGCAATGAACACACACTGTCGAGTCAATGATAGGCCATAGTTTATCTCTTATCTCGGACTATATAATATCTAGGCGTTGTGTACACACAAAGTTTTACACGTAATACTTGCGTAATATAGCAGCTGTCTTCTATAGTGTTTTGGAAATAGTATACTAGATTCAGACCACGCATAGGTAAGTCATCTATTAACGAAACCATTTATATTGCCAATACAAATAAAGGTAACATGAAAATGTCTGTTATTTGAAGATTTGTATATATCAAACCCCATGACATAACTTATATTACATCGTCTCGGTAACTAACCTTTGATATCTGTGGTATTTATTACTAATGTTTGTTTTTTTATATACAAAAGACGATTTGTAATAGTCAATTTACATATGTAAGCTCATTTATAATACTAAGTTTGCATTTTTTTTTCTTATCTGTAATATTCATTTTCGTACGGGGTTTTCGTCGCCACATGGTTAATCCGCCAGGCTCGCATTGCGAAGATCGCGTGTTCGTTTACCCTCTCCCCGATTTGGTTCACACGTGCATTTTTCTCATAGACTCCTTGGGGTCGTCGCTGGAGCTACGGAGTTCGTATTTTGTGCGACGCTTTCTGTAGACAGCTCTGCGCAAAGAGACCGAACCAAATGGAGTAAAACCCAGTGCAATGAAGTCGATTCCCTTGCGTGTAAGCAACCTCCCTGTTTTAATATTCATTTTACATATTATGCCGGAGTAACCATTTGATTTCTCCAAGCCACTTAGAAAAATGTACAGTTCAGTTAAGCTTTAGCGGAAACCATTAGTGGTGAGCCGTGCTGTTTTGTCATGTCTGTTCATTTTGATACATCACAATCTTCTTCTCTACCTGTTGATATATCAGATATTACCAGAGCTACAAACGAATCCGTATAATCATAATCCCTTTGTGCTCTTTTAGTAGTAGAAATAAGAATTAATAGTAGATATATAAAGTAATTAACAACGTACTTGCAGTAATTACATTTATAATTATATGTCTTTATATATAGAAATTGTTTGTGATGTAGACATGTACAGTGACTATTTTAAAGTATATTCCATGTTAGATGGGGAAATCAAGGGGAACTTACCACATTATTTATCCCACGACAATCATCTTGATAATATCAAGTATTTCAGTTTCAAAGACGTGATACTATTGATAATATCAAGTATTTCAGTTTCAAAGACATGATACTATCGATAATACCAAGTATTTCAGTTTCAAAGACATGATACTATTGATAATATCAAGTATTTCAGTTTCAAAGACATGATACTATTGATAATATCAGTGATACCTTGTCTTAGAAACTAAAATACTTTGTACACAGACTCCATACATTCCTTGGCCAAGAGGCACTGAGCATTAGACAGAACAGTAATGGAAGGCCTGATTTGTGGAAGAAGAGGCTGGGGATGAGCAACACGAGAGGAGAACGTAATATTAAAGACTCCCTGAACATGAAACTAGCAGAAGATCTAGAGTCTCTCCAGGTGGTTCTGATAAGAGAGGCAATCTGAAAAGAACATAATGATGATGATAATCACTTTTCTAAATGAAATCGTAATAGCTTAGGGTCTATAATAACACTGATGAGAGAGAGAGAGAGAGAGAGAGAGAGAGAGAGAGAGAGAGAGAGGAGAGAGATGGGAGGGTGTAGACAGACAGACAGACAGACAGACAGACAGACAGACAGAAGGCAGGCAGGCAGGCATACAGACGATGTGATTTGGAATACGTCTATATATAGGCAATAGTTAAATAACGTATCTTGTTTTCGCTAATATGTGAACACATTTATCCAACAGGACAACAGTTTGGCTGTCTGTAATATCAACGGTGTAAACGCTACAATTCCTGCCATTACACCAGTACCTGCACTGACACTAATAAGACGACAATATTCTACCTCTTCAGCGGCTGCACGTGAGCTGCATTGTCCTATTAAGTGATTGTTGCTACGCCAACGCAAATGACTGATCCGGCATCTTCTGATAGCAATTCTTCACAAGAAGCTGATGTAATAACTCCTGGAGAACATTCCAGATTTATATTAGGGCATACATAGCATAGATACTAACATTGCAGCTATGGGAGATATCATTACTGTCTTGTCTGAGCACACAGATGATCAAAGTAACAGTAATGTCAGTCACAATGAAGACTACCTCACGACTCCTACAAATTTGAATAACAAGTTTGAAAAACCTTGCACACACGACGTCATAAGCCCACAAGAAGGTGTATGTAATGACCCCGCTCAAAAATCGAACAAACACAACACAAAAGGTAGCAAGCCGATTGCACACAACATTGACAATGAAGATCTGTTATCAAACTGTCCTGTGGACAGCAGCCGACAACATGGAGCCGCCCTTGCTGTAGATCATAAAGAGACTGAACACATCGCCCACGTCCTACAGGCTATTGGTGATAGGTTGGATGCCAGTGCTACCGATTACTTATCCGAGGAAATTGTTGAAGCTCTGAGAAGTATTGGAGACAGGATTGATGCCAAGATAGGATCCCATGGTCCGGTAGGTTCACTGATAGCTTGTACTGTCATGTGTATTGTCTCGTGAAAGTGATTTTTGTCATAAAGAAGGTTGACTACAATGGGATTCCAATACATTCTGGATGTCCAACACGAAGTGAATCTCCCATTCGTTCTGGAAATCCCAAACTTTCTGAATCACCCACATATTTCGGTTTGCAAACATTTTTTCGCATTTCCCACTTGTTCTTGATCTCTCACACATTCTAGATCTCCAACACAATTTGGACCCCTTACACATTCTAGATCAATTACACATTCTATATCTCCAAAACATTCTAGATCTCCAATATGATCTAGATCTCTAACATGTTCTAGATCACCTACACATTCTACATCTCCGAAACGTTCTAGATCTCCTATTCCGTTTTAGATCTCCAACACATTCTATATCTCCAACATATTCTAGATCTCCTGCACATTCTAGATCTCCCACACGTTCTAGATCTCCCACACGTTCTAGATCTCCCACACGTTCTAGATCTCCTGCACATTCTAGATCTCCCACACGTTCTAGATCTCCCACACGTTCTAGATCTGCTACACATTCTATATATCCTACACATTCTATATCTCCAACACATTCTATATCTCCTACACATTCTATATCTCTAACATGTTCTAGATCTCCTACACATTCTATATCTCCAACACATTCTATATCTCCTACACATTCTACATCTCTAACATGTTCTAGATCTCCTACACATTCTATATCTCTAACATGTTCTAGATCTCCTACACATTCTATATCTCTAACATGTTCTATATCTCCTACACATTCTATATCTCTAACATGTTCTAGATCTCCTACACATTCTATATCTCCAACACATTCTATATCTCCTACACATTCTATATCTCTAACATGTTCTAGATCGCCTACACATTCTATATTTCTAACATGTTCTAGATCTCCTACACATTCTACATCTCTAACATGTTCTAGATCTCCTACACATTCTACATCTCCGAAACGTTCTAGATCTCCTATTCCGTTTTAGATCTCCAACACATTCTACATCTCCAACATATTCTAAATCTCCCACACGTTCTAGATCTCCTACATATTCTAGATCTCCTGCACGTTCTAGATCTCCCACACGTTCTAGATCTCCCACACGTTCTAGATCTCCCACACTTTCTAGATCTCCTACACGTTCTAGATCTCCCACATGTTCTAGATCTCCCACATGTTCTAGATCTCCAACACATTCTAAATCTCCAACACATTCTATATCTCTAACATATTCTAGATATCCTGCCCGTTCTAGATCTCCCACACGTTCTAGATCTTCAACACATTCTATATCTCCAACATATTCTAGATCTCCAACACATTCTATATTTCCAACAATTCTAGATCTCCTGCACGTTCTAGATCTCCCACACGTTCTAGATCTCTGCATGTTCTAGATCTCCCACACGTTCTAGATCTCCTGCACGTACTAGATCTCCCACACGTTCTAGATCTCCCACACGTTCTAGATCTCCCACACGTTCTAGATCTCCCAAACTTTCTAGATCTCCCACACGTTCTAGATCTCCTGCACGTTCTAGATCTCCCACACGTTCTAGATCTCCTGCACGTTCTAGATCTCCTGCACGTTCTAGATCTCCCACACGTTCTAGATCTCCTGCACGTTCTAGATCTCCCACACGTTCTAGATCTCCTGCACGTACTAGATCTCCCACACGTTCTAGATCTCCCACACGTTCTAGATCTCCCACACGTTCTAGATCTCCCACACGTTCTAGATCTCCCAAACGTTCTAGATCTCCCACACGTTCTAGGTCTCCCACACGTTCTAGGTCTCCACGTTCTAGGTCTCCCACACGTTCTAGATCTCCAACATGTTCTAAATCTAGAAATTCTAGATCTCCAACATGTTCTAAATCTCCAATACATTCTACTGTAGAGCTACTACACGTTGTAGATCTTCCAGACGTTCTATATCCCCCCAACCGTTCTACTCCCGCTATGCTATGATGGAGCACGGTGTTAGACTTGGGATGTCATATTCCCATTCGATCCACTGCCTGCACGGGCTCGCTTGCCTTCCGTCTAGTATGGTGTTATAATACCATGTGTCTGATTTTTAATCTGACGTGTTAAAAAAATAAAGAGTCTCCTTTCTGTTTATTCCAGCAGCTACATTTTCAAGCGTAGCTACTCTGGAAACTATACATTTATTCATCAGTGGCTGTTTCCAATGAAACGTGAGTTTTTATCCTGTATATCCCCATCTCCAGAGCCCCTGTTCTAATTGCTTTCTCATTGTCCACAAACGTAAATAAAGTAAAGGACCATTTCACACACCGTGTGCGCTTTGTGTATATAGTGTTAGACCGATATTTTCGTAGACCAATGGGCATACTGTAGGTGGTGCAGTCAGTATCACATCGTCCGCCTTTGCTTCCCGAGACATTTCCTGGTACATATTTTAGGCTGGGTCAGCAGATGTGTGTCTAGCGACTACGCTACCGCGATTTCCCCATCATTGGGCTTGTGTACAATACTGCATCTGCCGGTTCAAATAGAAGCAGATTGAAACGGTCGAAGTTATCCTTATTAATATCCTTTAGTCCAGTGCAAAATGTTATCTAACATGTGGTTACGTTGCTGCTGCTGGCTGGGATCATCACGCGTCGAGTTATTCACACTCTAAACAGTTATTTGCATATCCTATACAGGATGTGGCAGTCAACTCCAGCATGTTTAGTTGTGATCTCTTGGCATGTTTACGTTCAGTAGTTTACCATTGCTTTCTGAACTATCGGCACCCATACCATTTTATTTAAAAAAACACCCAACTCGGTCTGCAGTCAAATCGTCCGCAGCTGTGTGTCGAACGCGTTATGCCGGTTTACGAGCTTTGTTCGTAACCCCCTAGACACACTTCTACGACTTGATAACCTGGGGACTGGAGAATTTGGTGTCAAATGGCAGGATCGAGGGGAAAATAACAAGCGGAAGGCAGAGAAATGGCCACGTGGCATGGTCGAGACAGGAACACAGAGCTGATCCACGACTCTGGTGATCGAGTGAGATGGCGAAACATGACCGCACACGCTTACCGGCATGACAAGTGAAGGTGATTGTGTTTTGGTTTCATCCGGGTAGACAAACAATATACATGACCAGCATTCCGTGAGCTACCCAAGCTGAGAGTGCAGACTTGGAATCTGATTATCTGCTTTCAGACTAGAGTCTGTCCAGGATACCCCGGGTAAAAAAGGGGATTGTAGTCGAAGACATGTACCATCAGCAACAATGGACACATGGCAGCGAGGGGAAAACGCTGACGCTGGCTAGAACATACACTGACAAAATCTTCTTATTCAAGATTACAACTAGAAAGTCCTTCATTAGACTCATCATCATCATAATGTGCTATGCCGATAAGCGTGGGCGGTCATGATTCGCCATCTCACTCGATCACCAGAGTCGTGGATCAGCTCAGTGTTCCTGTCTTAACCATGCCACGTGGCCAAGCCATCCAGGTATTTACTTCTCGATCTTCCCCTTGGTCTCTTCTCCTCGATCTTGCCAGTTGTCACCAAGTTCTCATTGGGTAAAATAAAGTGAGGGAGTCCTAATACACCTGAAAAAGAGAATTAGAGAATGAAATAACTAAATGTAGAGGGCATGGGTAAGATGTTGCAAGCGATAGTAAAGGATATGACGGGTAGGCGTGAATTGATGGAGGTGATCAGGCCAAATGGAGAGTAAGGGCAGAAGACAAAGGATTGACACTCGATTTATGTAATGACCAGTACTCCACCGGCCGCCTTTGTTTCGCATAACATTTCTAGGTACAGATTTAGGCTATGTGGATTTGAGAGTCTTGGCTATTTCTTTATCTGCCTCGAGAAGCATTTGAACACATGACTACTTGGTCGGCATATAAGAGTGCTAGCCATTGTGCTATAGTAGTTCCAAATAGATATTATGAAATCTACGTATTAATTTATTAATTATTGGATTGTCATTTCTACATCCACAGAACTTTGTCAAGATGGCGTTAGGACTACCTCGGATCAATGTTGGTCACGTGCTAATTGAAGTTCTACGACCACGCAACTTTGTAGGCTCACTGCTATGTACATCTCTACAGCTGCTTCTGCATTACAACAGTTTATAGGTATCGGAGACATTATCTGACCAGCTCTGTAGATTGCCATTTCATAGACAGGATTAGTAAACTAGTGTTGTGTCTACTACACCCTGGATGTTGAGGAATTCAGGCTGTGGCTAGCCGATCCTAGCCAACCATTATGGCGACATAACATCAGTGCTAGAATCGGTATAGCATCAGTGTCATCATATAGCAAGTCCTGTACAGAACGCTGTTTTATCACAGCCTACTAAAACAACTCTCGAGTCTTATCGACATCCCCATGCCTCGCGCACGTCCATACCCAATTTGTTTTAATGACCAGTGTCCGGTGGTCAACCCCCACCTTGTCTTCGATGAACCATGCCTTCCACTACAGTTCTCACTGTGATGTGTGATGTGTGATGTGGTCAACATGTTTTAGTTTCAGAAACATGATACTGTTTATGAGCTAGTTCTTCATTGGTGTTCACTGAAGTGGAGTGTAAACAAATGACAATATGCTCGCTCTGAACATCAGTCTTCAAGATGTGGTGACATGCTCAATGGTGAAACAGAACCTATGCAATACATGTGTCACCTAAATAGAAAGATCGGGCTTAAACTGGGAAACTAGACACTACCTCGCTAGTGTGTTCCATAAGGGAAGAACAAACTAGCAATACGGTAACCTAATCGAAAAAGGCGACCAAGGAGGGTTGGTGTGAGACTAGCTAGCTACAAGAGATACAGCATGCAGGTCGATGCGCTACCTTCTTGGTTTTCCAACCATTGAAGAGAGAATACAAGGTTGCAGGGCACGCGCCTACCTCAGAATTAACGCAAACACACAACATCCACTGCATAGTGAAATTAGGAAGGTGAAGGGCAGCAGGTTAAAAATAGGACGGTCGTGGATGGGTCAAGCCGAAGACATTCTTCAACAGGTGTGTTCACTTGAGGACTTAGAACCTGGCGAGGAGTGGGTGCGAGTGCCAACAGACTTCTGCACATCCTTTTCAGTTTGCATCCAACTAGATAGAAAATGCAGACAAGAAAATCCGGCTGCTGTTGAGGCTGAAGTACAAGCGTTGATTTTCGAGAATTCGCTAGACGGTGACGCGGTCATCTACACAGATGGGTCGGTCGTCCGACATGTGAGAAGCTCATGGGCCTTTACAGCTCGGGCCGGAGGGAGAATTGTGAAGGAGGACTCTGGTGCTTTCACTGAAACCACAAGTTGCCTGACCATGGAAGTCATGGCAGTAAGTAAAGTAATAACATGGCTCGAGACACAGACATTCACTAGGGCTTGTTTCCTTAGCGACTCAATGAACATGATCAAGAGGATAGAGGAGGGGTCGATCCGAAGAGAATGGTTGCTGCCTCTGGAGCGGTCTCGACTGGCAAAGATTAGTTTCATCTTCGTGCCAGGGCATGCGGGAGTACAAGGAAATGAGCGGGCTGACAAGCTCGCAGGTGAGGCTACTGTGGAGGGCGGAAGCGCCATGGACCAGGTCGACATTCTGAATGCTCTACGAGAAGTAAGACTTTTGCGAGAACCAAGTGATGACTGTGAATCTACAACAATGGCCAGACTGCGAGAGCAGCAAATTAAAAGAGGGGTGGCCAAACAAGAACACTACGCAGGAAGCCAAAGAAGATTTATAAACCAACACAGAACTGGCGTCGTTAGCCGCTACACGTTGCGGGATTTGCTGAGGAGGGGATCCGAGCACTTATGGACTGAATGGTTTGATGTGCAATGATGATGATCTGTCAACTAACTAACTAACTAACTAACTAACTAGCTACCTCATCTTGCAGAAAACGCTAGTTCCAAAATCCAGCCACCCAGTCTACAAAATGTTTACATGAGATGATTCAGAGCATATCCTCCATTGGTGCATGAAAGGCGGGAGAAGGGGAAGAAAAGGAAAAGACGTCAGCCATTTGCCTAGCTGACAATCTAAAACGTCAACCACCTGTCTAGCTGACAATCTAAAACGTCAACCACCTGTCTAGCTGACAATCTAAAAGTGATAAAAACTGATCATATCGTTTACCACAGTTCAGCATCATTGTAATCAACATTGATGGTCCAGTTAAAAATTGTTCTAAGACACGATGAACCGACATCAAGAATCTATGGAAAGTATTCACAGAACAGTTTAACTACAAGTGTCGCTTGGCAGGGGACAAAGTTACTGCTGACACTAAAGAATCTGTAAATGTATGCTCGAGTGTGTGTAGACAGCGAATCACATGCCTTAGGTCTGAGCAATGAAAAAGCATCCTGAATCATGAAATGAAGAAAGCTACAACACATTATAACACTGCGTGAAGATTACCTCATTAAGCAAAACGGACATAAACGTTAACACATAAAGAACGTTAAGGTGTTATCATGCTGCGCGTTGTTTAAGTTTTCGTATAATGTTAAAATTGAAAGGTCATTTATTTGCATGTACGCTAGTATTTATCAAATAAGGGTTAAGGGTTACAATTGTTACAAAGGGACATAAAACGTAACCATAACACTACGAAACAAACGGCTGGCAAGAGTTACTTGCCACGACACTAGCCGACCATCATGGTTGCTAGCAAATCTTCATCGACCAGTTACTACCTCGTCCAGTGCATACTTTACTCCCAAACAGTCTATATATATATATGTCACTCAGATGTCCTACCACTGTTGGTGTTCTGTAAACGTATCTACATCTTGAATCTGTCTACGTTCTGGTCTTCCTCTTCGCCATTGCCCGGTACGCATCCGCCCATAATTATACTTTGTAGACTTTCATGAATTTTTACATGTCTAAAATAATTCAGTTTCCTTATTTTTGTTTGCTTTAATAATCAATCTTCTTCAAAAGTTAGTTCTTGTTGGATAGATTTACTTCTTCCCCTTTACATCTAATAAATGTGTAATACTCTTCTGTACCATTCATATTCAAATGGATGCCTTTCATCAAATTTGTTAAATAATTTACATTCACTCACATATGTTGTTACATGAAATAGGCATACTCTTAGTATTATGACTTTTGTTGTTTTGACTGTTTCAATCCATATATGTTTATTGTAGTTGAAAGACTGTTATTTTTGTTTTCTTTTCATTTTCTATCCACGAGTATGGTCACTGGCAATAAGGGAAGCAATGGTAAAGAGCAGTTACGTGGGCTGTGGCAGGACAGACCAATGGCTAGCTGTTTGCCTCCCTGCACTGTTATCATGTGTTCAGATCCCCGTAGATGCGGAGTTTTTGCTTAACTGACCTGGTCTGCCTTGTAGACCCAGTCTAAAATAGGTATCAGGAAATTTCCCACGAAGTAAAGGCGGCCAACATTATATTGACAACATCACTTATCGACCCTGACATATGAAGTGGGTTGATTTGTTCCTATTCTCGTAGCCTTTCTGTACAAGAAAATTATGAAAAGTATTCACCATTTGCTGCCGATATTTCGGAGCATTTTCTATGACTGTATAGTTTCCTAATTTTTACAAGAAAGTGGACCGTGGTCATTCCCCAACGCAGACAAAATTATTTTCTCAAACCAATATCGACACTGGGGTCGACCCCAGTCTAATACACATAGGCACCATACATTTCATAATTGTCTGGGAAAGAAAGGCTTAGAGAAAAGGAACAGATTAATCCACTTCATATATCACGGTCTAATGATGATGTTGTCAGTATAATACCAGCCGCCTTTAATTCTCAGGAAATTTCCTGATACCTATTTTAGATTGGATGTACATAGCAGACCAGGTCAGTTAAGCAAAAAACCCGCCTCTGTGGGGATTCGAACACATGATAACTGCATTGAAGGGCAAATACGCCAGCCATAGGCCTGTCCTAGCGCAGCTCGCCCACGTAATTTCACATCCATACGGCAGTGTTTGCTATGGGGTTACCTTCATCCTAACCATACATCTAATACCCTCATAGGGTTATAACACAGTCCTGTACTTTAACGTATTTACAATACACCCAGTATGAATGAAGGTGTGGTCAAGGGCCTTTACAACTTAAAAACAAAAAACAAAAACTATTAATGGCTTCATATTCTTCATATTCTTAACATTTTGTTACATGATCCTGGCAGAATGTTTTTCAGTTTATCAGGGCGTCGATGCAGACCCAACTTCAAATGGGTACCAAAAATATCTTTGGGGGTAAAGATGGCCGGCGTGATACTTTCCACATTATTCATCTAATGCGATTGGTCTATACAAATATGGGTCTGACAACATAAGCCCAGCGCTCCTCAAAACCTGTAAAAGGGTCCTTTACTTACTAACAATGTATGGCTATATCGACCATGGAGCCCAGTTACGTTTGTTTAATTCCCTCCTCGAAGGGTATTCGAACGCAGGGCAGTCAGGCCGGCAGGCAAGCGTACAAGACACTGCGCTACCGCGACACTCACATAAGTCACAAGCGATTGGAAAACAGAAATAAATTACATCACGGATCAGGGCTCCCTAAATAATTGAAACATGTCTGCATGCAGCGTCTGGAGAACAGGATCAGGACGATGACCACAATCTGTCTTCTTGTACAACTGTTAGTTCACTGCAGGGGATGACAGCACTGTCACACCAGGCACCATACAGTCCGGACTCTAGGGAGTCTCAATTTTCTCGTTAAAAGCGGATTCATGTTTGAAAAGGAAATCCGATATTCGAAAACCGCTCTAGTATTTCAGAGAATGCGTCCTGCTTTGGTAACATCAACTGCAATTTTGTGGATTGTATTTCCTTTTGGGAAATGCAGGACAGCAGAGAAGAATGCGTTAGGTACTTTTGGTGGGAAGTGTTCATTAGGCAAAGAGAACAATGGTTGAAAAGTAGGTTATGAGGAAAATGCATGGAATACAAGACGGAGATCCGAATTCCTAACACTTCACACTAACCATGGAGTTTTTGTTTTTAAACGCTGAGATAAACAACAGAAAAGGAGAAGCGTAAACTGTATTCTATCAAATGAAAAAAACGTTTTGTGCAATAAATCATTGTCCTTGAAAGTTAAATAAAGAGTTCTTGCATGTTACATAGAACCAGTTTTAACATACGGCTGCGAATCCTGGACAATTAGTATACAGGCTACAAAATCCACCGAAGCCTTGGAAATGTAGTTTTATAGAAAAATGCTAAAAATTAATTGGACTGCCAAAATGAGCAATCAGGACATTTTGAGGGAAGCAAAGTCGTAAATACACAAACATCGGAAGAAGCGGGAGAAGATTCTTGAAAGTCTTGTGTCGTTGAAGGGAATGGAGTCAACACACGAACTGATCCATGCCGTCGGAGATCGCAATTTGTGGAGAGGCATGATCACCCACACCAGCCGGCAAGGCACTGGATGATGAAATTGAATAGAAAATTAGGCTCAGACAGTCATGATTTTTGGGGCATGTTTTGGGGAAGAAATAAACTTGAAAACTCAGGACCACTGACAAACTTGATGGAAAAGAGCATGGGTATGGCAAAGATATAAATACCTGGATGGCTTGGCACGTGGCATAATCGGGACAAGAACACAGGCCGGATCCAAAGATCGTGTGGGAAGGCGAACCATGACTGCCTGAGCTTATCGGTATGGAACTTGATAATGATGATGATGATGATGATGATGATGATGATGATGATGATGATGATGATGATGATGATGATGATGATCTACAGGACAGAGAAAACATATCTCATTACAAATTCGCATCATTCACTTGGGGAAGTCTACAACATTTTAAACATCACCGTTACCGAAGGTCAGCATGGCTGAATGGGTAAAAACGCTCGTTCTTAAACATCTCATATGCTGATTTCGATCAGCGGGTTCAAACCATACACCGGCCAACTTGACTAAAATGTTGACTTCACATTCTTGACTTGAAGACGTAAATTACAAGTACATCTGAAATCTGAGTAGGTTCGCCTGATGGACACTGGTAATAGTGAAAGCTAATCCACAAGCAAAAAGCAATCCTGAGCACTAGAAGTTATAGTACATGTGTGGACTACGTTTGACTTCAAAGCAAACGAACGCCAAAGAAATTTTTATTTTTAAATTACATCACTAGCACTCTGTTGTTAACTATAATTTCGTGAGTTTTATTAGTAAGCCCCACCATAACATTTTCTGAACATACGATGGGCCTCCAAATGAAAACCTTAAAAGTAGGATAGAAATTACAATAACCATGCCGTTGTCTTGTAACCTGTCAATATTGTTGTTAAGGATGTCAAGAGAGTTAAGCACGTGGCATCACGGTGCAAACGAACACGGTGACATAAGGACAGTTTAAAAATGGCAGCCCTACTATTGACATGCACCAAAGAGGAGCAGCGTTCTGTTATCCGTTTTTTTGTGTGTGTGAAGGGTTGAAACCTATAGAAATTCATCAGTCAATGAAGGTGATGCACGTCTGTCAGTTCAGCAAGTGTATGACTTGGGTAGGAAGTTTCAAAACAGCATGACTCCAGTAACAGACTGTTCACGACAGGGACAGATAAACCGAGTAGTGACCCCAGAGTCGAGTTTTCTTCAGGAATCCAAGCACTTTACAGGCGCTTGAGGACTTGCATTGAACGCAGTTGTGACTACATCGAAAACTGATACATTCGTTCTCTACTTTTTCAGAATATATTCACCCAGATTACATTGTCATGTGAAGCCCCCTCATATTAAATTGTTAAGAATTATGCTTATACCGGGTGTTTGTAAGGTCTCACTACCCTTTGTATATAGAACACATTTGAAAAATGAAGTACATGATATCATCAAAACATTTACTCCACAGTCCATCGTGAAGCAATATGCAACGAATGGCTGTCGTCTGCTGAAGTGATTATTTGCACACCAAACAGAATGGTGTTATTAAAGAAAGAAAGAATTATTTCAAATTTGTTCTACATACAAAGTTTAGTGAGCTTTACAAGCACCCGGTATTTAACTTTGCTTGTTAAACTGTCGTGATTATTTGTGTGATGACTGTCGTGATGTCTTTGTGTACTAAATAGAACGTTGTTTCAACAGACAAGGGTGACAATAGCAATGCGGAGGTTAAACATTATAAAGAGCCAATGTCACAACACTAGGAAACAAGCTAAAGTAACACTTTTGAGAACAAACATCTTTCCTGTCGCAACTTGCGGAGGTGAGCAATGGACCACTTCACAATCAGTGAAGATGGAAATCGGAATTCTTAAACTTAAATGTTAGAAAAGAGAAGAATAAAAGAGAAGGAAAATACTGATATAATAAAAGATTTCATCATCGAAGGGAACTGGTTCATAAACAGCATAAAGTCTCAAAAACTAGGGGAAAAAAACTTTGGCAACACAAAAGGTCCCAGTGACTCGGAGGAAAAACAACAACAGTCATGGAAGATACGGTTTCTTGAAAAAAAAAAAGGAATCGACCGGCCCAATATGGACACAGGTCATGATCATGACGCTGCATGAAGCAGGAGATCTGGCGAAGGATCGAGAATGGGAGAGACGTTCTACCAAGGACCATCTAAACCAGTGGTTCTCAACCTTTTTTGGTCCGTTGCCCCTTCACCATACTTTTAGGACGTCATTCCCCCCCCCCCCCCACCATATTTTTAGGACATCATTCCCCCCCCCCCCCCCTTACCATATTTTTAGAACGTCATTCCCCCCTTTTGTATTTCCTCCCTAAAATTTTCCTCCTGCCCCTACACAGTATACGTAATAATTGAAGCTAAATTTAATAGCACATACTAAAACAAGTCTAGACATGTACATAAAATGTGATTTGCGGATCTACTTACGTTATAAAATGAATTTCAGAAGGGTGATGCGTACAGAAGCGTAAAGTATGAAAGGAAAAACAAGATCAAGTAATCGGTTCTTGTATTAACGCGATCTTGAAATAATCTTCATTCCCCCCCCCCCCGGAAACCCCAAAATTCCCCCCTGGGGGGGGGGGGAATTCCCCACCGGTTGAGAACCACTGATCTAAACCATGATTGTTGTGTTGCTTATCCTTCATTCATTTCACGCGTTGGTTACATATTCCTTATAGATCATCATTTCACGCGTTAGTTACATATTCCTTATAGAACACCATTTCACGCGTTAGCTACATATTCCTTATAGAACATCATTTCACGCTTTAGTTACATATTCCTTACAGAACATCATTTCGCGCGTTAGTTACATATTCCTTACAGAACATCATTTCACGCGTTAGTTACATATTCCTTACAGAACATCGCAGTCAACCCTAGCATTATTTGGTTGTTTGTGATTTCTTGGCAAGATTACGTTCATTAGTTTGCCACTGCTTTTTGAACGATCGGCACTCATACCTGTATGAAATCAGCACAAAGCGGTCTGCTGCCAAATCGCCCGCTGCTGTGTTTTGAATCCAGTCTGGGAGATTACGAATTGCGTCCTTAACCATTTCGCCACAGAACCGGTTCCACGTTACCCAGTTGTTTTAGGCTACATATACCATAACTTGTAACATTGTTGGAGATTACATATACCATAACTTGTAACATTGTTGGAGATTACATATACCATAACTTGTAACATTGTTGGAGATTACATATACCATAACTTGTAACATTGTTGGAGATTACATATACCATAACTTGTAACATTGTTGGAGATTACATATACCATAACTTGTAACTTTTTTGGAGATCACATATACCATAACTTGTAACATTGTTGGAGATTACATATACCATAACTTGTAACATTTTTGGAGATCACATATACCATAACTTGTAACATTGTTGGAGATTACATATACCATAACTTGTAAAATTGTTGTAGATTACATATTCCATAACTTGTAACATTTTTGGAGATCACATATACCATAACTTGTAATATTGTTGGAGATTACATATACCATAACTTGTAACATTGCTGGAGATTACATAAACCATAACTTGTAACATTGTTGTAGATTATATAAACCATAACTTGTAATAATGTTGTAGATTACATACACCATAACTTGTAACATTGTTGTAGATTACATATACCATAACCTGTAAAATTGTTGTAGATTACATATACCATATCTTGTACCATTGTTGTAGATTATATATACCATAACTTGTAGCATTATTGTAGATTACATATACCATAACTTGTAACATTATTGTAGATTACATATATCATAACTTGTAACATTGTTGGAGATTACATATACCATAACTTGTAACGTTGTTGTAGATTACATATACCATAACTTGTAACATTGTTGTAGATTACATATACCATATCTTGTAACATTGTTGTAGATTATTTATACCATAACTTGTAACATTGTTGTAGATTACATATACCATAACTTGTAACATAGTTGTCGATTACATATACCATAACTTGTAACATTGTTGTATATTACATATACCATAACTTGTAACATTATTGTAGATTTCATATACCATAACGTGTAACATTATTGTAGATTTCATATACCATAACTTGTAACATTATTGTAGATTTCATATACCATAACTTGTAACATTATTGTAGATTACATATACCATAACTTGTAACATTGTTGTATATTACATATACCATAACTTGTAACATTATTGTAGATTTCATATACCATAACTTGTAACATTGTTGTAGATTACATATACCATAACTTGTAACATTGTTGTAGATTATATATACACCATAACTTGTAACATCATTGTAGATTTCGTATACCATAACTTTTAATGTTGTTGTAGATCTTAATCCTAACACCTTTATCCTTCAAATGTGTTCATATATACGATATACTTTAATATTTATTCTCTTTTTTACTATTACTATTATTTGAATGTTGTTTTCAACAAGAATTCACTATTGAAGAAGATCGATTATTAAGATAAATAAAATTGAGGAAATGAAATATTGTGTGTGTGTATGTGTGTGTGTGTGTGTGTGTGTGTGTGTGTGTGTGTGCGTGTGTGTGTGTGTGTGTATTTTTATGTGTGTTTAACCTATACTGTGTTTCTACCCAGCATCCATACTACTGCGTGTATTGCTACTTGACATTAACAAGCATAAAATTGACTAGATAGTTATAACTGTAAAATGAGGTGCAGGAAGTACCGAAAATAAGATGAGCATGCGTGCCCAAATTGTGACCATACAAAAATAAAAATTCGTTCCTTCTATCCGTCTATCTGTCCATTACTTGTTTACATACTACTTCTACTACTACTACTACTACTACTACTACTACTACTACTACTACTACTACTACTACTACTACTACTACTACTACTACTACTACTACTACTACTACTACTACTACTACTACTACTACTACTACTACTACTACTACTACTACTACTACTACTACTACTACTACTACTACTACTACTACTACTACTACTACTACTACTACTACTACTACTACTACTACTACTACTACTAATAATAATAATAATAAGGGATGTCAATTTACTACACTAAATCTCACTGGTATGTGCCAGTTTAAATTCTGCGTGAGGACATAATTTACGTATGACTATTTCCACAGGAAATAGACGGAGACCTGAAACACACGGGAAAGAATATGGAGATATAGATGAATAATATTTGGAGGACATGGACGGAGGTATATGAGATAGCGAAAGATGAGACGGATTGGACTGAGTTGGGTTAGGGCCAATATACCAACAGGGGTGAAAAGGCAGTTAAGTTAGTTGCATATCCTTTATAGGACGTTTACAGTCAGCACCAGCATTTTTGCTGTTGTTGATGTCTTAGTAAGTTTACGTTCAGTAGTTTGCCATTGCATTTTGAACGACCAGCTCCCATACAATTTCGTAAAATATCCAGCGCAACGCTGTCTGCTGTCACATAGCGCGCAGCTGTCTTTCGAACGCTGGTATGTAGGATCATGAACTGCGTCCGTAACCTCTTCTCGCAGAGCCCGGCACGGAGATAAAATGCACAAGAGGGTTAATATTCTATAGCATTCTGATGATTCTCTTGCCATGTATGGTTTGTGGATTCTATGACCAAGCTTGGTCGAGGACGAAAATGGGACCACATTTGCACATTACAAAACCATTGCCAGTTGGAAATCATCCAGAGCAAGGGGTGAACCAAAAAGGAACCCACCGATTTAGGAATATGAGGCTTTCTGCTTGACCACTTCGCCACAGAGCACAACATACAATCGGTGAAAGAGTATCATCCTTTTCATCTTTTGTCCTTTTTTTCCCGTGAAGCGTCACGAAGAGTGGGCAGATGAAATATGTGTGTGTGTGTACATATTGAATTTTCAAACCATTTTCTGCTGGCTTTAAAATCACTAAATACACTAGCACTCGTCCCAGGTATTGCCTGAATGAGACTAGCCTTTTCACATATAATTGGCTCCGAAAGAGAATCACAATCTAACTGATTTTGATTTATCCAAATTAATAATAACTGTTCGACATCTTCAGTTGTTTGCGGTCTCTGTTTCATTAGCACATTCACGCCTACCCCTATATTAGCCTCCTGTATTTCTTCCTTTTTCGCTACAATGGAACTTATCGTGGATGGCGACTTCACGTACATGCGGCCGATTTCATCAATTCTTATAGCTTTCTCGTATTGTCCAGTCATTTCTTTCTTCAACTCAATCGTGTTCCTGGCCTTTTTCTTCGAAGGGCTGGTGGCTCTGGAAACTTTCTTTGGACATGTAGGAAACTTTGTTAACCAAATGGGGAAAATATTGACAAAGTGAAGAAATAATACATCCAAACTTATAAAAATTAGGAAAATTTGTTAACCTAATGAGAAAAATATTGACCAAGTAAAGAAAAATTTACACCAAATTTACAAAAATTAGGGAAATGTATTAACCTAATGAGAAAAAAATATTGGCCAACTAAGAAATCATGTTAGCCAAATAGGAAAAAGTATCGGTCAAACTTATAGATGTCTCGTTTAAACTTAACATGTATGAAAATGTGTTAGGCAAAGGTGAAAAATATTGGCCAATTAATGAAATATCTCATCCGAACTTATAACAAGTAAGAAAACATGCTAGTAACATCAAGAAATATGTCGACCGAAGTAATGCAATAGGCAAAACGATGGACAAACTTATAAATATGTCGACCGTTATAAGAAAATGTGTTACCCAAATTAGGAAAAATATTGGCCAAGGTATGAAATATCTCGACCAAACTTACAAAAAGTAGGAAAACATGTCGACCAAAGTAAGAAAATTGGTTAGCCAAAGATGAAAAAATAGTGGCCCAGTAAAGAAATATCGCATCCAAATTTTATAAAATGTATGAAAATGTGTTAGCCAACGGTGAAAACTATTGACCAAGTAAAGACATTTCTTGTCCAAACTCATAAAAAGTAGGCAAATTTGTTAACTAAATGTGAAAATTATCGGTCAAACTTATAAATATCTCCACCAAACTTATAAAAAGTAGGAAAATTTGTTAGCCAAATGTGAAAATTTTTGACCAAGTAAAGAAATATCTCATCCAAACTTATAAAAATGTCGACTGATATAAGAAAATATGGTACCCAACGTAGGAAAAATAGTGGCCGAGTTACGAAATATCTCAACCAAACTTACAAAACTTAGAAAAATATGTCGACCTAAGCTAGGAAAATGTGTTAGCCAACGATGAAAAATAGTGGCCATGTAAAGAAATAGCGCATCCAAACTTATAAAATGTAGGAAAATTTGTTAGCCAAATTGACAAAACTGTTGACTAAACTTATAAATATCTGGTCCAAACTTATGAAAAGTAGGAAACTTTGTTAACCAAAGGTGAAAAATATTGTCCAAGTAAAGACATGTTTCAACCAAACTTATAAATATATCATCCAATCTTATAAAAAGTAGAAAAATTTGTTAGCCAAATGGGAAAAATGTTGGCCAAATACAGAAATAGCTCGACCAAACTTATAAAAATCTAGGAAAAAATATTAGCCAACACAACTAAAATGTTGACCAAAGTTATAAATATCACATCCAAACTTATGAAAAGTAGGAAACTTTGTTAACCAAATGTGAAAAAATATTGACCAAGTACAGACATATTTCAATCAAACTTATAAACTTGTCGTCCAAAGTGATAAAAACTACGACAATCTGTCAGCCAAACTAAGAAATAGCTATGGAAAAGTAAGAACTATGTCGACCAAACTAAGACAAATGTGTTACCAAAATTAGGAAAAAATGTAACTTCTGTAGTTATGTCAAACGTGTCTTGAACTTTTATCTGAAAAGACATTTCACAATACATAACCATCAACGTCAGCACTTTCCCGATTTTACATTACCGAAAGCTCCAACTTACCATTCCAGCGTATCTGCTAAAGAAGCACTTATACAGACTAATCACTCATCTCTCCACACTCTTGGTTTTTTCCTTTCTAACACAACGTATCTCAGTCTTTCATAGATAGCTTCAAAACTTTTCCATGTCACACCACTAAGAACTCCAAACCTTCGTTGTGCATGAGGTCTAATGAAACAGACATAACAACATTTATGGCAATGCAATCTGTGATCCACCTGGGATAGTTTCGATATCATCTGAGTATTCGTCAGCAAAGAACCATTTCCCAATGGCTGACGTCTTCAACTTTCTATACCACAATGTCTGCTACAGTAACCTTCCATTGTTCCAGCTTTCAACAATACAAAAGGTGTTCTCGAAGGCTAGCTAACATAACATTTCTTACTTTGTCCACCTCTTTCACACGTTGTCATTTCACAACTGCAATAGCGGCAAGTCTACATACAACCAACAGTGGCTGTTATGAAGTCAACCTTTCTTAAAACCACGTCTGCCTTATTGAACTCTTGAATACCATCTACCACATCTTCTAACCGACTTTCAACGTTTCATAACCAAATAACACTAACATTCTCTTTGATTATAGAACACCATATTTTCTGCTGACTAGCAGGAGACGGAGATAAGGGCGTTGTTCGTAATCCCGTATACTTATGTATGAAACACAGCTGCGCAGATTCCGCTGCGGATCGCGTCGTGCTGGTTACTTACGGAGGTATGTGAGCCGGTCGTTCAGAAAGCAAAGGCAAACTATTGAACGTAAAACAGCAGCTGAAAATGTTGGTGTTAACTGATATGTCCTATAAAGGACATGTGAAAAATGTATGATATAGGTATGTAGAAATTCTACTGGGATATTCGGTTGCAGTGGCACGGGTGTGCCAAAACTTCTGGCACTTAGAGTACTGCAGCACTCTCGGTATGTAGTGCTCTGGAACTTGGTCTCTCTTGTCCCATCTGATGTATTGAGGGAAAACTTGGTCCTCCGATGTTACTATGACTGTAGAGTGGATGTTGTTCTTCCCGATGATCCTTTCAGCGCTGGTGATCTTGAGTTTCTTGTTCCCCTTTGACGGCAAATCCCTGATCTGGTCGTTGATGAGATGGGTCTTGACTCGTTTAATGACCCATCGTTTCATCATGCTGTGTCGGGTGGCCTCCAATAAGATGCCGTGGTGAAGCTTGATATTGGCCTTCTCTCCTTGTGCGATTTTTTTTGCATAAGTGCTGTGGTCTTTGGGTCTTTGTTGATGGAGACCACTAGTCCATCAGGTGTCTTGCGTAGCTGGTAGATGCTGTTTCTTCCTAGCTCGATTTCCAGCAGCTTGATTATCTTGTCTGTTGGTAGCACCGATAGTTTGGCTTCTCCCACGCCTGTCTGTTTTAGCAGTAATTTGCCAGTGAAGTCCTCAGTTGTTGTCGTTTCCTTCGATGTTGAGATCTTTGATAAACTGGGCTGCTTCGTCTTGGTGCTGTTGAAAACTTTACGACTGCTGCTGGCTTCAGTTAAAGTTGTAGTCTCTGACATCTGTTGAGCTACGGGTGCGGCTTCATCTGGTGCAGAAGTGGTAGCTTCATTTAATGTTTCTTCAGGTTCTGGCGTTATGCTGCGGCTAGCGGACATGTTGTCTTCTTGCATCATTTTTATAGTCTTGGTGGCTTCCACGCTGCTCATTTTGAACGTCGGGTGTCTAGTGGAGGTTTACTTGCGACGTGACATTTTCTAACACGCGGCCGGCTTCCGATAAGGCAACTTGCTCTCAGTAGCGCGTCGAATCGACTGTGAATCTCTTGTATGAATCTAACAGTCTTTTTAGTTCACTCAGTGGCCTATAGAGATTGTCTTCCACTGTTGTCTCTCTAAGTCCAGAAGGTTTGCCTGGATATGATGTAGTTTGGGCAGTCCTGGAGTATGTGCTATGCTATCTCCGACGCCAAACCACATATGCACATGGCTGATTCACCAATCTTGAATTTTGTATACATGTGGTTGCGTAATCTATTGTTTCCTATTCTGAATCGAAGAATAAATGACATGTTCTGGTCTGTCCATAACGTGGTAGTCGTTTTGAGTAGGTTTTGGTGCCCTTCTGACTGATTTGATCATTTTTTTCTTTTGGTGGTATGTAATAGGCACATCATACCGTTCTTATTTTGCCCCTTCCTTAGTCAATTGATCAGCTCTGTCGTTTCCACAGTGGGATGGTATACACTGTATGGTGACCTTATGCTGACTGCTAAGTTCAGAAAGTAGTGTCCTTAGAACTGGCAATTTCCCAGATGGGAGCGCCTCGAGTACTGATTTTGCATCTGTCAATAGCACCACAGGTTGTGTACCATGGCTGGTATTTAGTAATTTCTCTGTTGCTATCTTGATTGCCTCAATTTCAGCATCATAATTATGGCAGTACTTTCCTGTTGGAACTCTGGCAGTGTCCCTAGTATTATTTGGGTATTCTATGTACACTCCCGCTCCTCCATTTCGAACAGCATTTTGTGCTGACCCATCTGTGTAGACTCGGATCCAGAGGTCCTGTGGGTATTCGTCATCAAGGAAGCTGAGAGTGGCTGTTCTGCGCTGTACACTGTTCTGTTCTTCCTTGTCAAATATTCCTCTCACTTTTGTCTGGATTTGTAGTGATAGTCTATGTCATCTTTCCATGGAGTTCGCTCTGGAATAGTTGTCAGGGGGATACCAACTGTGGGCAGATCGGTGGTTTCTCTGCAGAGTCGTTTGGCCTGGTGGATAAAACTACTTCTTTTCAACCGCCCCATAGCTAAGTTTTCAAATCGGTTCTTCATAGGGTGGCCTGGCAAGCTGAGGAACTTTTCTGCTTGTATTAGTGTTTTCGTATCTCTGCGCTCTCTCAGTGCTTGTGTCCTCCCCATTTTCTCCATTGCTACTATAGGGGTTGATCTCATCCCTCCTGTGGTGACTCTAAGTGCTTGATTTCGCACCTTGTCCAGCTCTTGTAGTGTGGTTGTTTATGCTGAACACCACGCAGTTGACCAGTATTCCAGGTGTGGTCGTATGCTCTGTTGATAAACTTTGCTAAGTATTTCCCCCTGGCTTCCCATGTGGTTCCACTTAGCTTTCTCAGGATGGCTATTTTCCTTCTGGCTTTTGCTACTGCTTTTTTATGTGTTTTCTCCATGTCAGCCTGTCATCAAATGTTACTCCAAGGTATGTTGGTTCTTTATCTTCTCTTAGGGGTGTTCCATTTATCTGGATGATCCCTGCCTTTTGTTTCGGAGAGATTGTAAATAGAATGGTGCTGCAATTGTCAGTGTTTATGCTGACACACCATTTATCAGCCCATGCAACAAATATATCTACAGCTCTTTGTAGCGATATGGTGGCCACTGATGCATGTTCATTTGTGCTCCACAAAACCAGGTCATCAGCGTACATTGTCGCTTTAATTCCATACGGTAGATTAGCAACAAGATCATTGATGAAGATTAGAAAAAGTGTGGGGACAAGACTCCACCCTGGGGAACACCGTGACGCAGTAGTACTTTCTTGCTCTTGAGTCCGTCTATCTGTACTCGGGCTCTTCTGTTGTGCAAGCATGCTTTCACCAATTTGTACATTCTTCCATTGACTTTACAGTTTCTCAGATTCTTCATCAGACTTTCTTTCCAAACTTTGTCAAACGCTTTCTTCAGATCTATCCATGCCGCAAGCAGCTTCTTCTCTTGGAATGCATCCTCAATTTCTTGAGAGAGGTAGGTTGTCTGATCTTCCGTAGAGTAGCACTGCCTAAAGCCAGCCTGTTGTGGCACAAGGATGTTTTCACTTTCAATGTACCACTGTAGTCTGTGATTGATGACGCGCTCCATTGTTTTGCAGAGACAGCTGGTGAGGCTAACTGGTCTGTAGCTGGAGGCAATGGAACTATCTTTCCCTGATTTTAGGAGGGGCATCATGATTGCTTCTCTCCAGGCTGCCTAAAGGTCCAGGTGTTATTGAAAATCTGTAACAGCTTTGCTTTGACCTCTGTTCCTAAGTTCCTGATCATTTCATTCGAGATACCATCAGCTGCTGGTGACTTTCTCATTTTCAGATTTGATATGGCTAGCTTCAGTTTATGACTTTTCTCCGTAATCTAGTATACTCTCGTCGGTAACGTGATGACGGTGAGAATCAGCAGTGGTCCGAATCGCATCGATAACTTACGGGGTATGTGAGCCGGCCGCTCAGAAAGCAATGGCAAACTACTGAGCGTAATCTTGCCAAGAAATCAACATACAGCTGAAAGATGCTGGTGTTGACAGCGATGTCCTGTAAAGGATTTGCAAAAAAAAAAAAAAAGCTCCAGTTCACTGATTGTGATAGGTGCCTTCATAACCTCATGTAGGATGGCATTCTGTCCTGTACGTTGTCATTTCTCTCGAATATCTTGTTGTTTCTCTGGACTAATTTTGATATTGTTATCTTGTACGAACGAGTCCGCAAAATGGTCAGTTGCTTGCTTTCATGTTAAGATGTTTCCGTCTTTATGTAGTGCAATGTTTTGAGTTTCTCCCTGTGCCCTCATCGTTAAGCTGTTTTAATAGCTTCCACAATTTCCTTGTGTCTCTTTCAAAGTTCAGTGACTTTGTTTTCTCCTGCCAGCTTTTCCGTCTAGACTGCAGCAGGGCCCTTTGAAATTTGGCTTTTGCGTGTTGGTATGTTACAGTGGTGCTCTTGGCTGGGTGTGGCCTCTGCTTGCTTTCTACACACTTCCACATCATTATGCAACTGTTCCAGTTCACTACTCCAGTACGGTTTATAATGTTTACGGGCTCCTCTTGGGACTGTTTCTCGTGCTGCCTGTAGTATGCATTTCCCAAACTCTTCAACTACTTTATTTATGTCCTTCTCAGTGTTCAAGTGTCTAACTAGTATGCTGTTGCGAAGCTTGTACATCGTTCAGCTGCTTTCTTGTAGTTCCACCTTGAGAGAGTGCTCCTTTCACTTACAAGCTCATTTTCTACAGTTAGAACGACTGGCCGATGGTCACTGCCACATAGCTGTTTCCCAATAATTCGTTTACTGTTCCACTCCAGGTCTGGTGAATGAAAAGCCAGGTCAGGTGTAGTTGTAGTGTACCATGATCTCGCGTAGAAGGTATGTGGGTCAGACGGCTTGTTAATCAAGATGAATCTATTCTCATTCTGCCAATCTGCCAGTCTCTCCTCTCTGGTCCATGAGATCTTAGCCCCAGCTCTGCCAGTGACTGTTGAAATCGCCACACACAATAATTTTCTTTCTTTTAATGGTAGTGTTACCAGTGCCTGTGGGCGGTCATCTGGACAGTAGTAATTAATCAGGTGAAGGTCTGTATTGTCTGTCTTAAATTTAAGTGTCTGATACTCATTCCCTTTCATGTAGACTTCAATTTGAGAAGCAGTGATGTTATTTTTTGACAAAGTGTCAGTATCCCACGCTTTCGCCTGTCCTTTCGGTCAGATCGGTAACACTTAGCATTTTGGCTGCTTATTCTTAAAAGGAGATAGACGTGTTGGTGTGTGAATGTCAAGAAACTGAATTGTGCTATTGGAAGAAAGGACTGTCTTGAAATCTCCTAAAGAATAGTTCTGTGAGAGATTCCCCCTTTATTTTCGTTATCCGTATCAAGTTTCAAATATTGTGGCATCGTGAAAGTACATGAAAGCCAGATCATATCAGGAGTGTCATAGACATAAAAAGTCGCTTAAAAGTCGACAGGGTCGACTTCATCGCACCGGGTTTTATCCCATATGGCTTCGGCCCCTTTCCGCAGCGCGGAAAGCGTCGCACAAAGCACGAACTCCGTAGCTTTTAGCGACAACCCACAGGAGTCTCCGAAACATTTAACTCGTAAACCGAAGGATGCGTGCGGCCCGGAATCGAACCCACAACCTTCGGAGCACGAGTCAAACGGCTTGACCACTTCGCCACAGAGACTTCATGAGAGTTTGAGAGAATATTCAACCGCCTATGTGAACCTGTGCTGAGAGAAACTCATCGACAGTTATATCCACCATTTTAGAGTTGTCGCACAATGGATTGGAAAGCACCATAGCGAAATTTGTCTCTATCAGTGTCCTAAGTCTAATTTCATGTGTGTGGTTGTGTGCGTTTCTGTCTATCGCTCTTTTCTTATACAATGATAACATTCCCCTAGGTGTTGTCATTGTGTTTGGGGTTGTCAGAAAGAGTTAAATATTTCTAGGAGTCCAAAACTCAATACTCGGGACGTAACAGAGATCCTATCTCCTCGGATCCTGTTACAATGCATTAGGACCATTGAAAAGCATACATACATGCGTAATGAATGAAGGAAACATGCGCAAAGACATAACGAAAAATGAGCAAATACAGTAATGCACATACTGCATACATATGGAAACAATCATAAATAGATTAAAGCACGTGCATACATACGATAACGCGCGTATAGACATTAAAACACGTATATGCGTGAATACATATTGTATCGTGCGTAAATAGATTGAAAACGTATTCATACATATGAAAGCATGGTTACAGCATGGAACACATACACGCATACATGCTATAGGTAAACATGCCTAATCAGGACCGAAACAAAACAACTGTAAAGGTGTGTTCACAATCCTTAGACAATTTACATTAACATTCGTTCCTTTATTGCTGGGTTTAGAAGCCTCATCCCATTCAGGAATATGCGAGGCCTGCAGAGGTGTACGCTGCTCTATCTGCACAAGTTGTGTTTCCTTGTTATGGCTGTTAATGAGAGCAAGGTAATTCTGTCCTGAAAAGATCCCGTGTGAAAGTTCAGGCACAAGCGTTGATCCCACGGTGGGAAAAACTCCAGGTGAGGTAAGCATAGAGATGACGGATGAGGGAAGATGGGGTGGGGGGGGGGGGGAGAAGAGAGAGAATGCTCATGTGAGTAAAGAGTGGAGATAAGACAGACGAAGAATCGTTTCTTCCAGGTGTGGCAGACGGGATCTGTGATAAGTAGACACAGGTGAAACGTGGCATTTAAAAATACGGAGAGAGGAGCAGAATAGAAAGAAGAAGTGATGACAAGAACAAAGACAAAGGAAAACAGAATAGAAGCAAGTGGAGGGGAGGGGGGAGGAGTAACAGACAGTCAAATGGGAGGAGACGGATACAGAAAACTTAAAATGATGTCATGGGGTGGAATACCAGGACAGAACAATGAAAGCAATAAACCAGTACATAAAGCTGACGTTTGTAAAGGACAACAAGAAATGCAATTGTTTAGGAAGAAAGTAGAAAAATATTGAGGATGAAGGTTATTAAATAATAGTAGTAATAATAATAATAATAATAATAATAATAATAATAATAATAATAATAATAATAATAATAATCATAAGACTAGGAAAAAGAAGAAGGAGGAGGAAGAGCCAGGGGGAGAGGAGGAGTAAGACAAGGAAAAAGACATCGTTTCTTACAAGGCTGTGATAGACTGATATCAATTGTAAACAACAGCAAAATTATTATTGTGTCTTTGTATTAATGGGCTGGATATAGAACAACATCGAGTAGCCTTTTACTTGTCAATAGAAGCAGAGAATGGTAGACATGGGACGGGAGTGGAGAGTTGGCACAGGGGGAAATGGAGGGATGGAGGGGGAGGGGGGCGGAGAGAGAACGACTAGAGAAAATGAGAGACAGGTAGTTAAGGTTCAACGCGAGAAAGAGAAAGAGAGGAAGCGAGAGAGAAACGAGAAAGGAGAGAAGGAAAGGCATACATACACAGACGAAACTCAGGAATGAATTAACTAGTTATAAATGATTCAGAATTGGGCAATTGTACATTTGCAATTCCTACCACTGGTCTTGCACAGATATATTGTTTTTTTTTTTAAACACTATTGATGTTAACATCGGGGGTTGCGGTGGCTAGAAGGCTTGCCTGCCGGCCCTTTGATCCGAGATTCGAATTGACATCGAGGAGAAATTTTAAATCAACACACATAAATAGATACTAAGAAATCTCTTAGGAAGTAAAGGCCCGTGTAAAGAGGAAAGATGTGAAACAAACCACATGCAGCCACCGATTGCAGATTGGACTATAACAACATCTGAATAACAGTTGGCGCTCAATACTTGGAAAAGAGTACTGTACTCTACTTATGGTAAATCCATTTAGCATTACGACGTTTGACAGCAAAAGTGGAAGATGATGATGATGATGATGATGATGATGATGATGATGATGATGTTCATGATGATGATGATGTTCATGATGATGATGATGTTGATGATGTTGTTGTTCATGATGATGATGATGATGATGATGATGATGATGTTGATGATGATGATGATGATGATGATGATGATGTTGTTGTTGTTGTTGTTGTTGTTGTTGATGATGATGATGATGATGATGATGATGATGATGATGATGATGATGATGATGATGATGATGATGATGATGATGATGATGATGGTGATGATGATTAAATATAATAAAAGCAATACTGAGCATAGACGAACTACACTGAGAGGGATAAAGAGGTACATAGAGAAAAAGAGACAGAGACGTAAGAAAGAAGAAAGAGGCAACGATTGAAAGCTGGGAGAAGGAGAGCATATGGATAATTTAGGTAGAAGGGAGAATGCAGAAATGAATTAGAAACGGAGAGGGAA
Source organism: Cepaea nemoralis (assembly GCA_014155875.1). Classification (NCBI taxonomy): domain Eukaryota; kingdom Metazoa; phylum Mollusca; class Gastropoda; order Stylommatophora; family Helicidae; genus Cepaea; species Cepaea nemoralis. The sequence continues at coordinate 631,820 of JACEFZ010006318.1, read as the reverse complement.
AGAGATGAAAAAACACTATCGCGACTGTTGTACAGGTGGACGAGAGGTGAATGTCGACATCCAGACCGTGAGTATCTGGCACATCCTACAGTTCCCACGCTGAACTAGTGCAGATATACTTTCAAATTTGATTTGCACACTGTCTCACGCTCAGCATGTTAGAAAACAGCCGCCGATAAACATAACATGTGGAAAAACAAACGTACTAACGCACCAAAACCTTCGGAATGTGTGGGTTTTTTTTTTTTCAATGAGAGTATCACATTATTTCTTGTTTACATAATAATATTCATTTTAATTTAACAAACAGACTTTTGAAATTATGTTTTAATCATTATGATCACCATCGTCATCATCATTATTGTCACCACCACGATAATCATAATAATCACCATATCATCCTTATCGTCATCATCATTATCGCCATCACCATTATCGTCACCATCATTATCTTCATTTCTTATTATCGTCGTCAGCGTTAGCTTTCTTAGTCCGAATGCTTGTGTTGAGGTCATTTGATCATGTCACCCCACTTTGTCGTGACTTTAGCAGTTCCCTTCGGCTCTTTGATAAGTTAATCACAGATAATAATTTGAGCCGAAAAGTTTTTAACAACTTATCATGCCATCGTCATCATTATCATCAGCATCGTCATTATATTTTGTCACTCTACAGACAGGTGTTAACGTGATGTCATGTCATACCATCATGTCATACCATTGTGTCATACCATCGTGTTATATCATCAAGTCATACCATCGTGTCATACCATCATGTCATACCATCGTGTCATACCATCAAGTCATACCATCGTGTCATACCATCAAGTCATACCATCAAGTCATACCATTGTGGCATATCAATATGTCATACCATCAAGTCATACCATCGTGTCATACCATCGTGTCATACCATCAAGTCATACTATCGTGTCATATAATCGTGTCATACCATCAAGTCATACCATTGTGGCATACCAACATGTCATACCAGCATGTCATACCATCATGTTATACCAGCATGTCATATTATCATGTTATACCATCATGTAATATCTCCATGTCATACCATCATGGTCATACCATCATGTCATATACTCACCCATATTCTCAGAATGTCTGTTTAGTTCCTCATAATTTGTGAGCCTCGATATGGCACTGGTTAGCACCCTTGAATGCAGGTCCTGCGGTCTTGTGGTAGGTCGACCCAGCCTGGGAACTAGGAAATATTCTCTTAAGTAAAGGCAGCCCACGTGATTTTGACGTCATCACTCGTCGATTGCCGATTTTGTCTATGAAAACATGGGGCTAGCATGTCATACTCAATACAGAAAAATGTGCGAAACGGATCCCATTATTCGCATTTTCTTCGTAATCTAACTGTGGACAATGATCCACATTCTATGCAAACCCAGCTTATGACCGATAATTTTTCCGGAAGGTTGTTATGGGAGCCAAGTTCCAAAAAGGACATGCTACTGAATGAATTAAGATATAAAAAGTTTTCATAATTTATTCGACTGCCGTAATTTTCTAGACATCTGTAGAGAAGGTAGTCTGCCGTTGCTTTCTTTCTCGAGCAGCTACTCACAAAAAATTATATATGTTGGTGAGTCTAATCGGAGACAGGACACCTGAACAACCTCCGTGAATGGTTTCTGTTGGCATGGCGACTTTTGAGCGTTACGAATCGTCGACTTGGGAGAACATGTCTAAGTTGGACCATTCTCCTCAATCTGGATTCGGAGAACTGACCAAAGACTGCACTACAGGGGCTACATAAATTATATATTCTCTTTCTTCTCTTCTTATAGTCCATGTCGTATGGCCTTAGTGATCATGTCTGTCTACAGCCTTCTGTCCCGTGTGCTGCCAATTTACATTTATGAAACTAATGTTCCTCTATGCCATGATGCGGCATCTTCTCTCTGGATCTCCCCCTGCTTCTCCTCTCCTCCAACTTACCCGTTGTGGCGGCATACTCTAGCTCTCTCCTTCTCATGACATGCCCAAAGAATGTGGACTATCTTCTTCTGATTCGGGTAATCAGTTCTCTTTCTGAGTTAACGTTTTTCAAGATATCTTCACTGCTATTTCTGTCAGTCCACAGGTATTTTCATCATTCTTCTGTGAAACCTCTCCGCAACATCCACATAATTACTCTTTTGTCTGCTAATTGTTCATGATTCACTTCAGTTCATCAGGATTGGCTCAATATAGCCCTTAAGAGCTCTTTTCCTCGTCTTGATTGACAAAGATAATTTGCAGAGAATAACAATAAATATATGGCTTGTATAATTCCTCATTGTTTTCATCGCATCTCATCTTGTTCCTCTTGTACCTTGCGGAGTCGAGGTGAAGTATAACCAGTAGTAGAGTGCCTGTTTATAGACTTCAATCAATCAATCATGTGCCATGCCGGAAAGCGTGGGCGGTCATGACTCGCCATTTCACTCGATCACCAGCGTCGTGGATCAGCTCAGTGTTCCTGTCTCGTCCATGTCATGTGGCCAAGCCATCCAGGTATTTTCCTCTCGGTCTTCCTCTTGGTCTGTTCCCTTCGATCTTGCCAGTTGTCACTAAGTTCTCCAATCCATTTCTTCTCATAACATGTCCAAAAAATTTTGACTACGTCTAATTTCTCTAATCAGTTTACGATTTTCATTTATCTCCTATAGTACTTGGTCATTGGTTTTCTTCATGTATCGAGATTCCCGTGGCCTCTGCTATTCCCTCTGTCCATCGTTTACGTGGCTGGCTTCTTATCCCGCTTCCATTTGGTCTGTACATTATTGCTTGTTGTGGTGTTGCTGTTAGTTTGTAATCTAGTTACATGGCCAAACCATTTGACTTGTTGCCTTCTGATAAAAATCTAGCGTTGCTTTAACCCCCACTTTCGTCCTGATTTCTTTATTACTGATTTGCTCTCTTCTTTATACATTGAGTATTCTTCTCGGGAATCTCATTTCTTTTGTTGTGATTTTTATTTTCTATTTTTTTTTTTCATTGTCCAGGTTTGGCATTGGTAGCATAGAGTTGATATGAAGATTGTGTTGTAGAGTGTTAACTTAAGTAACTATTGATACGCCTTTGTTCTTTAGTATTGGTGCCATTTGTCCAATAAGCTGGTTTGCCTTATTGCATCTGTTTTCTATCTTGTCTTCTGATTTGCCATTTGATAATATTATACTTCCTAAGTACTTGACGCTTTTTACTTGTTTCAGGGGTGTTCTTTTAGATGATTTTTTGTTGCCTTTTCTTCTTTGGTTATAGTCATTACCTCTGTTTTACTGATGTTAATTTTCATGATATGTTCCTTACACACTTTGTTTAGACTATTCATGTGGTCTTGTAATTCTATTTCTAATTTTGCTATTAGTGCTTAATCGTCCGCAAATAGGAGTTCTTTAGCGGTGTAATATGCCGTAGGTTCTTCTTCTGTGTTCTGTTCGTCATGCGATGTTCTTGCTGTCGCTGTTTGGCTGGTTTCTTTAAATATGCTATCTATACAGGTTATGAATAAAGTGGGGAGGGGAGGGCAGGACACAACCTTGTCGTACTCCAGATCTTATGGTGAAGGGTTCTGAGTATCCTCCATTTGTTCTCACTGTGCATTCAATGTTGTTGTATAAGCTTCTACATAAATTTGTTAGATGTGTATTCATTCGTTTAAGGATTTCCCACAGCTTGTTTCTATGTACCCTATCAAATGCATTTTCTTTATCGACAAAGGCAAAGTAGAGTGTTTCACTAAATTAAATTGATTTTACTATAAGTTGTCTTAGAGCAAAGATGGCATCTGGGAATCCTTTGTTTTTCCTTAATTCACATTGTGTTTCGCTTAGACGGGGTTCTATTGTAGCTAGTACAATCTAGTAATCTTTTCTCAAGAATTTTGCAAAATATTTTCCCAGGATGACTTAAAAGGGAAATGCCTCCCGTATTGTGCGCAGTTTCTTTTACTGCCTTTGTTTTTCCAAAATGGAATATGTATGGCGTTTCCCCAGTTTCGTAGTGTCTGTTGTTCTACCGAAAAATGGTTAAATAGTCTATGTAGCCATGCTGTTCCTACTTCTCTTGTGCTGCTTTAATTATTTAATGTGGTATTTCGTTTTGTTCCGGTGATTTATTCAATTGGACTAATCGTACAGCTTCTCTTATTATTATTATTTTTCTAGTATTTCTGGTTCTAATACTTCAATGGAATTTGGGTCGGTTTCCTGAATTCCTGTGGCTTCTGATAGAATATTGAGAAGTTGTTCGAAGTACTGCCGACATCATTTTAGGATATGATTTTGTTCACTTATTGGTTCTCCATTTTCGCTGTTAATTATTTCAGTTGGGTCAAAGGGTTTAGGCTCTGGTTCTCATTGCCTTGATCTTTTTGTTGAAGTGTCTAGTTGCCTCCTTGTAGTTGTTATTTAGGATTTTACAATATTCCTACCCAGTCTTTTTGTTTTTCTCTCTTTACTATTCTATTCGCATGTCTTCTTGCTATTTTATATTCTGTGTAATCACGGTCTGTTTGCTCTACACCCACTTTTTATATTTTTCCTTTTTGTCTTTTACAGCTTTCTTTACCTCGACATTCCACCAAATTGTTATTTTCTGTATCCGTGTTTTGCGTTGTTTCGTGGTTCCACATGTTATTTTTGCAGTAGTTAAAACGCTTGATTTTAACATCTCCCATTCTTCTTTCACTGCTTTTATTTTCTTTCTTAGGTAGTTTTACAAAGATTTCAATTAGTTCTTCCTCATAATTTTTCCTCACTGCATCGTCTTTGAGGTTATTTAAGGTTACTGACTCGCATGGCATATATTTCCTGGTATTTGCTTTCTTCTTCTGTTGGTTCTTATTGTGGTCATAATTGCTTTGTGGTCAGTAGTTATACTTAAATTCGACACTGTTCTTGCATCTAATATATTTAGCTTTCTGTTATTTCTTATTAATATAAAATCAATTTGGCTTTTCGTGTCTAGATCGTTCCACTTGCACCAGGTGTATATTTGTGAGTCATTGTGTTGATCAAATATGTTTGTTATATAAAGTTCGTGTTGGTTGCATAGCTCTATTAGTCTACTTCATTTATCATTTTTTTGTTGTTCATTGTGTTGGTCTACAAATGCTCCAAGATATGTTTCTATATTCGTTCTGTTACGACCTAGTCTTGCATTGTTGTCTCCCATAACTATGATGTTGTCCTATTTCTCTTTTTTATGTAATACTTCTAGGATGTCTTCAAAGAACTCTTTGCATTCTTGCTCATTTTTTGTATCTATTAATTGGTGCAAATAATAATGAGAGAGATTTAAAAAAAGCCAGGAATAATATTTGGAGGTTATAATATAAATAATATACGCTATGCAGATGACACAGTATTGATAGTGGATAATGCAACAGATCTACAATTGTTGGACATTGTAGTAACAGAGAGTGCAAAGAAAGGACTCTCCTTGAATATCAAGAAAACAGTAACAATGGTGGTATCAAAGACATAGGTGACACCCAAATGTGAAATAGAGATAGAAGGGAAAATTCTTCACCAAGTGGATAGTTTTAAATATCTAGGGACATTTATAACATACAGACGGAAGATGCATAACAGAGATCAAGAGCAGAATAGGGCAAGCAAAGGCTGCATTTAAAAAAGTGAAGAATATCTTATGCAATAAGTCTCTGTCATTGAATGTAAGAAAGAGAGTGCTGAGGTGCTATATAGAACCTGTTTTTCTGTATGGTTGTGAATCTTGGAATACAAATGAACAAATTAGGAAGAGATTGGAAACAAAAGAGATGTGGTTCCTTAGACGAATGTTGCGAATTCCTTGGACTGCCAAAGTAACTAACGATGAATACCTTAAAGAGGCTGGCGAAACTAGAACATTATATACAACAATAAGAAAGAGACAAACAGCTTTTTTGGTCATGTGATGAGAAGAGAGGCGCTGGAGAACATCGTGACAACTGGAAAGATCGAGGGGAAGAGAGGCAGAGGCAGACCACGAGAAATGATGCTGGATGGATTGCGACGGTGGTATGGAGGAATATCAACGACAAAATTGATCCAGAAAACCAAGGACACAGATCTGTGGAGAGTCATGAACGGCTACGCCAGTCGGCATGGCACTTGATGATGATGATTAATTGTTGCACATTTTTATACATGTATAGTAATTTTCTGTTCTTTTATTCTCACTGTTATGATTCTTATATATATATATATATATATATATATATATATATATATATATATATATATATATATATATATATATATATATATATATATATATATATATATATATATATATATATATAGCCTGTGTGCTTAGTACTCTTCTTTATGGCACTGAAACCTGGACAACTTACTGACACCAAGAGAAACGTTTAAACAGCTTTCATATGTGGTGTTTGAGAAGAATTCTTGGTATTAAGTGGCAAGACAACATCACAAATACTGAAGTATTGGAAAGATCAGGTTGTGTGACGGTTTATTCCATGCTCAGTCTTCGTAGACTTAGATGGATAGGACATCTTAAGAGGATGGATGATGGTAGAATACAAAAGGACATCTTTTTTGGTGAATTACAGATGGGTAAGAGATCTCAGGGTCGGCCTCTACTACGATACAAAGATGTGTGTAAGCGGGACATGATTGATACAGGCATTGATAATGCACAGTGGGAGCAAGTCGCCGCTGAACGTATTGCATGGAGGGCAAAGATCAGAAATGGAATAAAGACAAGTGAGAAAATTATTGCAGATAAGTCACACACCGAGCGTATGAGACGTAAGATGGTGCATGATGGTGAAAATGACCACGTGTTCACATGCGCCCATTGTGAACGGACATTTACAGGGCGAATTGGCCTTATCAGTCACATTCGCTACCGCCATAGGTAAAAGTTATTATGCCTTTTTAAAGCACAAACTATCGTCTATCAAGACGGCAAGGTGCCAATAATATATATATATATATATATATATATATATATATATATATATATATATATATATATATATATATATATATATATATATATATATAATTTCTAATATTCTTCTTGCTAACCGTGTTTCAATTACTATTCCTCCACCGTGTCTTGCCCTTTCTTTTTGTTCCACTCCAGAGTAGACAAACGTATAACTGTGGTGGATCTCCGTGCATCCTCTCCCTTTTATTCTGTGTCTGCTATTCTCATCGGTCGTCTTCTTCTTCTTTGCGTTCATCCGGAGTGTTTTTTCAGATGTGATTGCGGTGTGTCTAGTTAGGCACCCTTGGGTCGAAACCCTCAGGCCAACACATCCGACTTTTAGCATACTGTTTTGACCAGATTAGCATTCCTGGGAGACTCTCACTTTTGTGGTACCGTCCACATCCCAGCTGGTCAAGTTGGAACAGTCGAAGACTTCGGTCATCCCTCAAGTGAAGGCAGGGATTCTCATCGGTCTAATTTTCCTCTTTTCCACAGTTTCAATGAGTTCTTCTTTACTGTTAAAACCGCAGATATTCAGTGAATCGTTGATCTATCTCTTAGTCCTTTAACATTAGTCGATATATATCCATTTCGGTCAGTCCGATTATACTTCTTATTTTTCTACGAGCAGTTCGAAAATGCCCTGCCTGCTAGACCAGTCACAGGTTTAGGACAGAAAAATCTGACCAAGGGGAGTCATTTCCCCATGTTTATAAATTTTATTTATTTATTTATACACCTCCATCTTCTTTGTTATCACTCCTATAGATTATTTCGCTTGGAGTATTTTGACCCTTGTGAACATGTCTCCACGCGAAAATTATGTTGTATCTGTATTTGTTGATACTACATAACATAGAAGAAGAAAACTACAGACATTATACAAGATCTGAACATTGATGAAAAGTGGTTCACAATCAGCGTCCTGTCGGAGAAACGGATATGTTACTTTGGCCATATCAAACGTGGCAGAGATTTGGAAAGAACAATGATTGACTGCGTCAAACCTGGAAGAAGAGACAGGGTCAAGCCGCATGAATTTGGATACAGGACATTACAGACTCCTTGGACATGAAGAAACACAAGGCAGGAGAGCCGTAACATGGTTAAAAATCTTTTAAGCGGGCCGAAATGAAAGCCATATTTTTCAACGAACCTACAACGTGATGATGACGATGATGAAGAATAATTATGTTAGTGCACTTCTGTCACGAACCCACTGTAATTTAACGATAAGATGAAAAACTAACAGAGGCAGTCTGATTCACATCTGCAAGTTGTTTAGTACTGGCGGCGGTGAGATTAAAAGGTACAGCCGTCCTTGAGTCTTCCCGGAGAGACGGAAAATATGTCGAGGTTATTTTGCCGACTTGCCGGATAAAAGAGAAACGCGCTGGCTTGTTTTGGTTGTCGAAACAAGGGAGAAGACTTTTGCGTTGGTTGAACAAGGGGGAGAGAATAATTCTGAAATAGTTAGTTGCCCTTGAGGACACATGTGTTGACATCAAAGGAAGTCCCTAGAACAATCGAAGACTGTTTGAAAAACCAAGCTTGTTACAGCGATTGTAACAAGAGAGTTGGCCTAAGACGGACGGTGTTTTCGCTAGCTTTGTTGGAATTTGAAAAACATCTACCGTGTGTGGGATTAATTAAATTTAATATGCACGTGCTTGTCATGGCAAATTGTAGATGTGATTCAGGAGCAAAGCAGTGATACATAAGGTACTCCATAGATTGTATTTAGGTATACTTAATGTGGGAGAGACTGGTAATAGTTAGAGTTAGGACTTTAACGTAGTGTGTTGCTTTGTGGTTAGGTAGTTACGGAGTATCGGCGACAGTAGGCGATCGCATTGTTAAAAATTAACTAGTGTGAGAAGTCAAGTAGCTCAGCTGGTTGGGAATAGTGAAATGGGATGATAGTTAGAGAGATTGAAGATGGGTGGGGGGTAGGGAGAATGTTCATTGGTGGGATCTTCCAGTGGGGTCTACTGGGGTTCTACACTTAACATTTTGCTCTGTCCTTGTCTTACCCTACCTCCGACCGAGGTGATGAGCTCCTCTGCCCATGACAGAGTTGGTTCACTGTCATGTATCTGAGTGAGGCCATCGGCCTACACTCATCTAATAAGAGTCAGTGACAAGTTGCTCTCACCCAGTGTGTTGTTCTCTCTTTTACAGTTTCCCTCAGGTTAGGATGAAAACTACTGAAACATGGAAAATTAAACTCCTCGAGAAAGTAGTGCAGGAAGGTTTATACATCAGCCGTTGCACTGGGCTTATGATAGTAAAAGTTTTAAGGGCATGGCTCAGGTGAGCCGATACATACAAGCATCCAACAGGATGATTTCTTAGAACAATAATGTTGGGGTTACACTCCACACGAGACCTGAACATTAGTGAGTGTGTTATTTTCTCCACTTCATATGGGAAAATAGCAATAAGAAGTGTCAAGGAAATTAGTAGATTCATGTGAGACTATATACAATATTTGAAAGAGGGTGAGAACTTTAGGACATCTCTTAGAAAGGAATAATGTTAAATTCCAGGGACAGTGTTCTACGTTTTCACTATTTAGGAATTGTGTAGTCTCAAACTCTAAGAACATTTAGGGACAGTGTTTATGAACAAGTTAGAATCAGTATCGGACTATATCTGTGATTGATGACCTAGTATCGTGATCATCACAGGCTACGGGAGATAGTCTACATCTGGCAGCAGGGACACCTCGTTTGGTGAGGTCTTTTGTGCTGACTCAGATGATGTTGTGTAGTCCTTACCATGATGATCGGATGTTTCTCCTGAGCTGTCCGGTCTAATTCTACAGACACACTAGAGTATACGACATTCTACACATACACTTCTCACATGCTTACACTTTTCTTTATTAAATTAATTTGTTATTAATTTTTAGAAGCTAGAGTTGTTGAGTATGTTGTTTTGGGGAAGTGTGAGAGGGGGCATGATCCAGTTGTGAGTGAGAGAGAAAGAGGTGTCCATTGACTGAAGGAGTGTTGTGGACGGAATCTGGTGGATTCTCCAGAATAATGATATAGGGTTAAATATAATGTGGGTGTTGATTCCCCTCACTCCAGGGACGACACAATAAAATAAATCCACGACAACTTCCCATTGCCTTTTTCGACAACGATGGACACACAGCAACAACATGTTTCAATTCGAACACAGTACAACACATGTTTCTTTACCCAAAGCAACAAACATATTATTAATCAACAAACATATATTATTCATCAACAAACATATATATTGTATTTTGTATATGTTTATTCAAATAAAATTGGCTTCACATGGCAATGAAATGAAGAATTAAAGGAATGTTGTGATAGAGTATACACATAAAACTAAAGAAAGAGCGTGTATGTTTCATCTAAAAATGACGACTGTAAAGACAGAACATTCTCCAGTATTTTCCCCTCAAAGGTGGAATACAATATATTAAAGTGCATGCTTGGCACCAAAAGAAAACAATATGTGTGTAGTGTGTCTTTGATCGTAGCTGTTGTAACAGTGGCAAGAAGCAAGTGAGTGTTTTCTTTATCGCTCAAAACATTCCCTATTTTGTGCCATCTGCAGGTTGCATTGTTAACATTTTGTGACATCCCGCAAGCGACTATGTTAACAATATAAGCGATGTGCAAGTGGTATTATTAAAATGTTTGGCATTTTAAGTAACATTCTCAGCATTCTTTGATATGTGCGTGCCAAATTGTTATCATAGAATTACTTGTAGCCTATTTACAAATATATGAATATTTACAAGCGATATAGTTGTATAAGCGAGATTTATGCTCAAGGTGTATGTTAAACATTATCATATTAATTTACAAACTGATTAACCTGATGCCATCTGACATCACATTGACAGCATTATTGTGTAAATACAAATCAAATTTGAAAGAAAAATATAGGGTGTATTTTTAGGAACTGTGCAGTGTTTGAAAATATTGCCTGTCCACCTTGTGTATTCACCCAAAGTAAAGGTCATGCAACATAATAGGTAAATACATAATTTGCACCGGCTTTATTTTCAAACGCCGCACGGTCGTTAAAAACACACCCTATAGTAAGCTTTGTTAAAATTATATGTTATGTACACATTCTCTAAGTCAAAGTAAATGATCCTTTTGTGCACCTTAAGGCGCATTGAGTATATGATATAGGATCCATATTTATAGATCAGTCGGCACTCGTAGATTATGTGGTAAATATCGCACCGGCTGCCGTAACGTCCCAAAACACTCCGTGGTGTCATGTGTGGATTTGGACGACCTGGGGAGATGGTCAATTCTAAAAATACTCTCCGATGCGAATTCAAACCCAAGACCACAGGGTCGATATATGTGCATGCGTGTGGTACGTGCGTGTGCATGCGTGTGTGTACGTGTGTGTGTGTGTGTGCACGCGTGTGTGTACGTGCGTGTGTATGTGTGCATGCGTGTGTGTACGTGCGTGTGTGAGCGCGCGTGCGCGTGCTGTAGCATTGTAGCTGGACGCTAGCTTGCCTGCTGGCCAAGTGATCATGGGTTTCAATCTGCATCGAAGCGGATTATTAAAAATTAAACTGGGTTCCCAGTTAGACCAGACCTACAATAGGTACTAGGAAATATTTTATGAAGTAAAGGCGGCCGACCTGATTTTGACCACATATATAAGGTGTATTGTTAATGACTGTGCACTGTTTGAAAATATTGCCAGTCCAAGTTATCTATTCATCCTCTATAAAGTTCATGCAACATAATTGGTAAATGCAAAACTTGGACCGGAAATATTTTCAAGCACTGCACGGTCATTAAAAAATACACACTGTAGCTCCTGGAGAGTCGACTGGTCTATACAAATATGGATCTAGCACCATGTGACCAATAGGCCTGAAGGCTTGTAAAGGGGGTCCTTTACTGACTGACTTCGCGACACCAAATGCTGGATTGTAATAACATAATAATACATGGGAAGCTGACAATCGTTGGCCATATTAAACATCTCAGTGGCTGAGACAGAACAGTATGATTTCTGGGAAAAGAGGCGGGGGGGGGGGGGGCCGAGACAATGGTGGGCACAGAATACCCTGGGCGTGGAAATGCATGTGGAAGTAACTAGCGAAAGGTTGGTGGTCTTACCGACGAATTAATGTGAGTCAACGCGCTGTAAAGAATCGGCAACATGATAATGATGATAATGATGTTGATGATGATATTGATCTTGATGATGATGAAGAGTATACTGAGATATTTTAAAAATGAAGTTTGAAGTATACTTATATCAAAAAGAATAGTTTATATTCTTAATATAGCTCCTATAATTATAATATACCTCGTATAAAAAGTAAAGTCTATAAAAATATAACCGTTCAAATTTGTATAGCGTATTTCTTGGCATGCCTGACAAAGAATCATCATAATCAGATGTATCAAATGGTGAAACAACTTCTTCAAGAACACAACTAAAAGCTGCTTGGGACCAACGAGGTAAATGCATTCGAGTGGGAACAAGCGCGGGACAAGGAAACTGTCATTTAGGCCGATTCTTATTCTTTTTCGTTTCCTTCCTCTTCTTCTGTTGCTGCTGGTGGTGCTCCAGATTTCACAACACTCTCACGGCATACTTTTAAGAATCAACAATAACAGATAAATACAGCTCAATGCATGGTACATACTGCCGTAGGGCTGTGAACTATCACACAGTCTATGCCATGGTATGGCCAGATGAGGTGGAATCTGCATTGTGTAGTCTGGGTTGTACCACAGTCGGTGTCCTGGTTTAGTGAAGGCAGTTTCAAATTTCAGACATGCCGGGTTCAAAGTCAGCCACAGGCGATTTGGGAATCATACCTCTTTGCGCTAATTTTCACATTGGTATGAGCGTCGGCAGTTCAGAAAGCAATGATGAATAACTGTTGGGCGTAAAATTGCCTAGAGAAACAGGTAATAAATACAGGGGTTTTTGCCACGTCCTGTAAAGGACTTAAAACCAACTTTATTACACAACATCTGCCAAGGATGAAATACCTAATAATGACATGATTTTATATGTGAGTGTGTGTTTGTGAGCGTGTTTGAGTGCGTGTGTGTATGTGTGTGTGTGTGCATAACGTGGCAAGGTGGGGTACACTATAGGACCGAAAGTATAATTCCACGCACACAGAACAAAATATTGCTAAAGATTACGAGGAAGTTATAATTGGTTCCACGTATACTTAAAACAGCTGTGTGTCTATTAAGTTTACCAATGTATGTTACTATTCTTTATTTGGAAAACCCTGTGAGGTGGGGGGGGGGGCGTGTTGGTTTACTATATCAGTGAAATGTTACGTGGAATTAATGAAATGAACAGGGAAAACTAATGTTGGCATAGACAAGATAACTGTTTAGGATTACGCAGAGCCAATTATTGTAAAACATATTAAACGGGGAAACTAATTTTGCCATAGAGAACATTATTGCTATTGATTTTGTGAACGCAATCATGGTAAATTCAAATTAATTTTGACAACCATCTTAACATAGACGTAATTGCTACTAAAGATTATGTGGAAGTAATTATAGGAAAGTAAATGGGGAAAGCTGACTTTGATGTAGACAAGATAGCCGCTACGTGGAAGTAATTATAGGGAAGTAAAACGGGAACAATAACGTTGACATATACGCAGTTGTTGATGACGTTTATCTGGAACTAAGTATAGGGAAGTAAATGGGGAAAGCTGACTTTGATGTAGACAAGATAGCCGCTACGTGGAAGTAATTTTAGGGGAGTAAAACGGGAACAATAACGTTGACATATACGCAATTGTTGATGACGTTTATCTGGAACTAAGTATAGGGAAGTAAATTCAGCGGTTGCATGTCCTTTGCGACATTTTACATTGTGATTAACCCCAGGTTTATTTCTAGGTAATTGTACGTTCAGTAGTTTGCCATTGCTTTCCTACCAAGAAGTCAACGTTGAAGTCCAACTCGAATCCCTTTTTTTTTAAATTATTAAACGGGAAAACTAACTTTGACATAGGCAAAATTGTTAATAGAGATTATGTGGAAGTAATTTTGGGAGAATACGTTAAATAGGGAAGTTTGTTTTAAATTGATATGGGTTACCATTTCGACCCAGCCGAAAATGGATACCAGGCAAATAGGTAGCAAGGAAGAAAAGGCGACCGATTTGATATTAACAATATTAAGTATCGATTGCTTTATGATATATGGGTTTAGCACTATATATCCAATAGTCTCAAAATAAAAAGGTCCGTTAATTCACTTAACATTAAACGGGGAAATTGCTTCAACTAACCGGATAATAATAGCACGTCACATTACATGTAATATTGGGTATTATAAAGTAACAGCTTTGTTCATGTGTCGAGAATAACCTACTGGCACATTGCCGTCTTGACAGACTATAGTTTGCTACATTGTACTTAAAAAAACGGCATTATACCTCTGAATAGCACACAACTTGGGGTGAATTGTAGAGACCATGTGTTGCCCATATAGCATGATCCCTCTCTTCGCCTGCCTAGTTTATTCCAGAAGAAAGGTAACACAAATGCACCTGAAACATGACAAGCTGGAGAAGCTGTCGGATCAGCAAATCTTATTGTCCGCGTGTTGGAGCTTCGATCCTAGACCACTTTCCGACCAAGGCTCAGGGTCTGGTCTGTCCTGCCAAGACATCTAATCTTTAATTTGCATTTCCTCGCACCAGGATAAGGCTTGACCCTCCCAATTGCTTTCTTCCGCTCGAAGCCGTTGGAAAAATGTAGGGTCTCAGGTTTGGTGTGCGCCGCCTAGCATTTGGTGCTAACAGAAATCAGTTAGTAACGTCTACTGTCAGAGTGACTAAGACCTGACTAATAATGAATAATCATATACGTAGCTATTCATAAAAACTGTCAATTATATGCCCTTATTGAGAAGCAGATTACAGGGGAAGTAGGGCATGGTGCTTACATTTCGGGGAAGGCCTAACTGTTACACACAAAGTCCAGCAGACGACAACACTGCAGAAAATGCAACTCTTTGAGTACCACGTAATTACTCATTCTCTGTGACGTAGTACACTTGTCTTACGTCTTTCTGTCGCACTCACTTGCTACATGAAGCACTTTTATATCCGTTGTTACTTTAACTCTTTCTATTCCTTATTGTCATTATCTTCAAAAGTGAAAGACAATGTCATTCCGTGGTGAATTCGAATAATTAAGACACAAATAACAAGCTGTCCAATTTATTGTTAGACATACGTCGCTGAATCTTCTCAGGTAATTACTGCAGACGTCACACCAGAAGATTCGCCGAAGCTGTTGTGATTCGTATGACCAAGCCAAGCTTGTGTAAAAAAGAAGGCACGATAGTTTAACACAGGGCCGTGCGGTAGATTTTCTCAGTATGATGCAAGTCTTCCAAATGCCGACCCTTAAATGTTTGTTTTTTTCGAAATGCCGCGCTTTAAAGATTTTTAATTATTGAATAGTTCAAATTGTATTTTGATTTTGCTGCTTATTCCGCCCCCTTACGGCGCCGCCTGATGCATCCGCCTCTCTGTATCATAGCACGGCACGGCCCTGGTTTAACATTACCATGGTAAACAATCTAAATTACAATGGAAATACGAGTGTGTATTTCAACTTAAGGATTCATCTCTAAAATTATCGTGGTAGACAATCTGAATTAATATGGGAATATGTGTTTGTATTGCAATTCGAAGGATTCATCTTTAAAATTACCGTGGTATACAATCTAAATTACTATGGAAATATGTGTGTGTATTTCAGAGTGAGGGATTCATCGAATTACTATGGTTTATATTGTGACTTTTGCACTATGCGCATAATGAGATGCAGCAACATTTACCAGGCAATTCATTACCCAAATACTTTAAAAGTTAACCTTTGTGAATTTTAAGTAGCATTCTCTTTTAATGGGACTAGTAAAGCTACCAGGAATAGAAAGAGTTAACATGTCTAATGCTTAGGAAAATACTGGAAACAACAGTACAAATGTATTCACTGTAATACCCAAAATGTTACAACTGTAAATAGATGCTCATGTGAGTCAAACATTGATAGGATAGAGAGAATATACGACACAAATAAAACTCGCAAATGAAACTAGAAATTGTTATATACTGTGGAGGTAAACATACTTCACACAAATAATCAATGTTCATAAAATTTTCATCGGCAATAAGCAATAATATCAAATAAATCAATGAATAATTAAAAGATTTAAGACATGCATTAATATTACATATGCGAAATCATTATCGCGGCATAATGGATGTGTGTGTGTGTGTGTGTGTGTGTGTGTGTGTGTGTGTGTGTGTGTGTGTATGTGTGTGTGTGTGTATTGTGGTCACATTGTACAATATTTAAATTAACAAGCCCATTGAACGTGATCTTGCATGGTTGTTCTGATGTTCCGCAGATTGCGATAGCTATACATAATCCTCGCTACGCGGATTGTGATGAGTTTCCTTGGAACACTTTATGCGATTATGATGACTAACTGGCATGATGTCCACGGTATCCTGCTGCATACATTCGCAAATGACTGATCCAGCCTAGAACATGACTGATCTAACCTGGCAAGTAACTGATATAGCCTAGCAAATGACTGATCTTGCCTAGCGGGCAACTGATTTAGCCTAGTGGATGACACATCTTGCCTAGTGGATGACACATCTTGCCTAGGGGATGACCGAGCTAGCCTAGCAGACGACTGATCTTGCCTAACGGATGACTGATCAAGCGTGCCACATGATTGATTTAGCGTGTTATGTGTACCTTCATTCAGCAAGTACTTTTGTACTGTCCTATGGCGCTAAAGACACGCCAATTTTATTGTCATAATCTGAATGTAACAAACTACGTTTCAGAATAAGCCACACGGATTTATTGTCAAGTTATAGACAACGTCTACAACAAGAACAACAGTAGAATATGTAACTATTACTACTACAATTAATACTGCAGCTGCTGTTGAGCTGCTGCTTCTGCTACTACAACTACTACTATACCATCACCCCAATCACCACAATCATTACATATAAATTGGCTCAAAAATTGACTAAGAATAAGAGCTAATACTGTCAAAAACTGTCATTTACTGCCAATATAGTACCTTGCGGTGTATGGCAGAGGGGTCTTTGAGCCTGAGGAATAAAGGCCGCCTGGCTAGTGCAGTCGCCGCGAACTGTGCAGGTTAGGATTTTCTTTTTGCCCCCGACAGAAAAAAATCCGACACCTTACCGAGGGATCGAACCCGGGCCTCCCGAATGAGAGTCCGGCGTTCTAGCCTCTCGGCCAGCCGCTCCTAATAGAGCTAATACTATTATTACTAATACTGATGTTGTTGTTGCTGCTGCTGCTGCTATTACTACTACTACTACTACTACTAATACTACTACTACTACTACTACTACTACTACTACTACTACTACTACTACTACTACTACTACTACTACTACTACTACTACTACTACTACTACTACTACTACTACTACTACTACTATGACTGCTACTGCTATTACCACCACACCTGTTACATCTGAATTGGCTCAAATAACTCAAATATGCTGGGGGGAGGATCTGAGCACCTATGGACATGTCCGGAGTGCAACGAAGATAACCCAACTGATAACTGATAACTGATATAACTTGGCCATGCCAGTGTATAGAAAAATGAGAGGACTGGCCGGATGTCCTCCAGTGCAACACCAGAGGCAAGCACGGATTGAGCAAAGAATACATGATACTGTCCTGAAATGATCGTCTGTTGCCGCAAACACAATCGATGACCACGTGCAGCCACGACTGGTGGAATCCGTCTAATACTATAAGGAGACATCCTGGTAGAGGACGGGGTAGGCGCTTGCTTAGCAAACTAGCCACTGAAACTATACTATCGTAGCAAACTAGCCACTGAAACTATACTATCGTAGCAAACTAGTCACTGAAACTATACTATCGTAGCAAACTAGCCACTGAAACTATAAGTATCGTAGCATACTAGTCACTGAAACTATACTATCGTAGCAAACTAGCCACTGAAACTATACTATCGCAGCAAACTAGTCACTGAAACTATAAGTATCGTAGCAAACTAGTCACTGACACTATAAGTATCGTAGCAAACTAGTCACTGAAACTATACTATCGTAGCAAACTAGCCACTGAAACTATAAGTATCGTAGCAAACTAGCCACTGAAACTATAAGTATCCTAACAAACTAGCCACTGAAATTATAAGTATCGTAGCAAACTAGTCACTGAAACTATAAGTATCGTAGCAAACCAGTCACTGAAACTATAAGTATCGTAGCAAACTAGTCACTGAAACTATACTATCGTAGCAAACTAGCCACTGAAACTATACTATAGTAGCAAACTAGTCACTGAAACTATAAGTATCGTAGCAAACTAGCCACTGAAACTATAAGTATCGTAGCAAACTAGTCACTGAAACTATAAGTATCGTAGCAAACTAGTCACTGAAACTATAAGTATCGTAGCAAACTAGCCACTGAAACTATACTATCGTAGCAAACTAGCCACTGAAACTATACTATCGTAGCAAACTAGTCACTGAAACTATAAGTATCGTAGCAAACTAGCCACTGAAACTATAAGTATCGTAGCAAACTAGCCACTGAAACTATACTATCGTAGCAAGCTAGCCACTGAAACTATACTATCGTAGCAAACTAGTCACTGAAACTATAAGTATCGTAGCAAACTAGCCACTGAAACTATAAGTATCCTAACAAACTAGCCACTGAAATAATAAGTATCGTAGCAAACTAGTCACTGAAACTATAAGTATCGTAGCAAACTAGTCACTGAAACTATAAGTATCGTAGCAAACTAGTCACTGAAACTATAAGTATCGTAGCAAACTAGTCACTGAAACTATAAGTATCGTAGCAAACTAGCCACTGAAACTATAAGTATCGTAGCAAACTAGCCACTGAAACTATACGTATCGTAGCAAACTAGCCACTGAAACTATACTATCGTAGCAAACTAGTCACTGAAAATATAAGTATCGTAGCAAACTAGCCACTGAAACTATACTATCGTAGCAAACTAGCCACTGAAACTATACTATCGTAGCAAACTTGTCACTGAAACTATAAGTATCGTAGCAAACTAGCCACTGAAACTATAAGTATCGTAGCAAACTAGCCACTGAAACTATAAGTATCGTAGCAAACTAGCCACTGAAACTATACTATCGTAGCAAGCTAGCCACTGAAACTATAAGTATCCTAACAAACTAGCCACTGAAATTATAAGTATCGTAGCAAACTAGTCACTGAAACTATAAGTATCGTAGCAAACTAGTCACTGAAACTATAAGTATCGTAGCAAACTAGTCACTGAAACTATACTATCGTAGCAAACTAGCCACTGAAACTATACTATCGTAGCAAACTAGTCACTGAAACTATAAGTATCGTAGCAAACTAGTAACTGAATCTATAAGTATCGTAGCAAACTAGTCACTGAAACTATAAGTATCGTAGCAAACTAGTCACTGAAACTATAAGTATCGTAGCAAACTAGCCACTGAAACTATACTACCGTAGCAAACTAGCTACTGAAACTATAAGTATCCTAACAAACTAGCCACTGAAATTATAAGTATCGTAGCAAACTAGTCACTGAAACTATAAGTATCGTAGCAAACTAGTCACTGAAACTATAAGTATCAAAGCAGACTAGTCACTGAAACTATAAGTATCGTAGCAAACTAGTCACTGAAACTATAAGTATCGTAGCAAACTAGTCACTGAAACTATACTATCGTAGCAAACTAGCCACTGAAACTATACTATCGTAGCAAACTAGTCACTGAAACTATAAGTATCGTAGCAAACTAGTCACTGAAACTATAAGTATCGTAACCAACCAGCCACTGAAACTATAAGTATCGTAGCAAACTAGCCACTGAAACTATACTATCGTAGCAAACTAGCCACTGAAACTATACTATCGTAGCAAACTAGTCACTGAAACTATACTATCGTAGCAAACTAGCCACTGAAACTATAAGTATCGTAGCAAACTAGCCACTGAAACTATAAGTATCGTAGCAAACTAGTCACAGAAACTATAAGTATCGTAGCAAACTAGCCACTGAAATTATAAGTATCCTAACAAACAAGCCACTGAAATTATAAGTATCGTAGCAAACTAGCCACTGAAATTATAAGTATCGTAGCAAACTAGCCACTGAAACTATAAGTATCGTAGCAAACTAGCCACTGAAACTATACTATCGTAGCAAGCTAGCCACTGAAACTATACTATCGTAGCAAACTAGTCACTGAAACTATAAGTATCGTAGCAAACTAGCTACTGAAACTATAAGTATCCTAACAAACTAGCCACTGAAATTATAAGTATCGTAGCAAACTAGTCACTGAAACTATAAGTATCGTAGCAAACTAGTCACTGAAACTATAAGTATCGTAAGCAAACTAGTCACTGAAACTATAAAGTATCGTAGCAAACTAGTCACTGAAACTATAACTATCGTAGCAAACTAGGCCACTGAAACTATAAGTATCGTAGCAAACTAGTCACTGAAACTATAAGTATCGTAGCAAACTAGCCACTGAAACTATACTATCGTAGCAAACTAGTCACTGAAACTATACGTATCGTAGCAAACTAGCCACTGAAACTATACTATCGTAGCAAACTAGCCACTGAAACTATAAGTATCGTAGCAAACTAGCCACTGAAACTATAAGTATCGTAGCAAACTAGCCACTGAAACTATAAGTATCGTAGTAAACTAGCCACTGAAACTATACTATCGTAGCAAACTAGCCACTGAAACTATACTATCGTAGCAAACTAGTCACTGAAACTATACTATCGTAGCAAACTAGCCACTGAAACTATAAGTATCGTAGCAAACTAGCCACTGAAACTATAAGTATCGTAGCAAACTAGTCACAGAAACTATAAGTATCGTAGCAAACTAGCCACTGAAACTATAAGTATCCTAACAAACTAGCCACTGAAATTATAAGTATCGTAGCAAACTAGTCACTGAAACTATAAGTATCGTAGCAAACTAGTCACTGAAACTATAAGTATCGTAGCAAACTAGTCACTGAAACTATAAGTATCGTAGCAAACTAGCCACTGAAACTATACTATCGTAGCAAACTAGTCACTGAAACTATACTATCGTAGCAAACTAGTCACTGAAACTATAAGTATCGTAGCAAACTAGCCACTGAAACTATAAGTACTGTAGCAAACTAGCCACTGAAACTATACTATCGTAGCAAACTAGCCACTGAAACTATAAGTATCGTAGCAAACTAGCCACTGAAACTATACTATCGTAGCAAGCTAGCCACTGAAACTATACTATCGTAGCAAACTAGTCACTGAAACTATAAGTATCGTAGCAAACTAGCCACTGAAACTATAAGTATCCTAACAAACTAGCCACTGAAATAATAAGTATCGTAGCAAACTAGTCACTGAAACTATAAGTATCGTAGCAAACTAGTCACTGAAACTATAAGTATCGTAGCAAACTAGTCACTGAAACTATAAGTATCGTAGCAAACTAGTCACTGAAACTATAAGTATCGTAGCAAACTAGCCACTGAAACTATAAGTATCGTAGCAAACTAGCCACTGAAACTATACTATCGTAGCAAACTAGCCACTGAAACTATACTATCGTAGCAAACTAGTCACTGAAAATATAAGTATCGTAGCAAACTAGCCACTGAAACTATACTATCGTAGCAAACTAGCCACTGAAACTATACTATCGTAGCAAACTTGTCACTGAAACTATAAGTATCGTAGCAAACTAGCCACTGAAACTATAAGTATCGTAGCAAACTAGCCACTGAAACTATACTATCGTAGCAAGCTAGCCACTGAAACTATAAGTATCCTAACAAACTAGCCACTGAAATTATAAGTATCGTAGCAAACTAGTCACTGAAACTATAAGTATCGTAGCAAACTAGTCACTGAAACTATAAGTATCGTAGCAAACTAGTCACTGAAACTATACTATCGTAGCAAACTAGCCACTGAAACTATACTATCGTAGCAAACTAGTCACTGAAACTATAAGTATCGTAGCAAACTAGTAACTGAATCTATAAGTATCGTAGCAAACTAGTCACTGAAACTATAAGTATCGTAGCAAACTAGTCACTGAAACTATAAGTATGGTAGCAAACTAGCCACTGAAACTATACTACCGTAGCAAACTAGCTACTGAAACTATAAGTATCCTAACAAACTAGCCACTGAAATTATAAGTATCGTAGCAAACTAGTCACTGAAACTATAAGTATCGTAGCAAACTAGTCACTGAAACTATAAGTATCAAAGCAAACTAGTCACTGAAACTATAAGTATCGTAGCAAACTAGTCACTGAAACTATAAGTATCGTAGCAAACTAGTCACTGAAACTATACTATCGTAGCAAACTAGCCACTGAAACTATACTATCGTAGCAAACTAGTCAATGAAACTATAAGTATCGTAGCAAACTAGTCACTGAAACTATAAGTATCGTAACCAACTAGCCACTGAAACTATAAGTATCGTAGCAAACTAGCCACTGAAACTATACTATCGTAGCAAACTAGCCACTGAAACTATACTATCGTAGCAAACTAGTCACTGAAACTATACTATCGTAGCAAACTAGCCACTGAAACTATAAGTATCGTAGCAAACTAGCCACTGAAACTATAAGTATCGTAGCAAACTAGTCACAGAAACTATAAGTATCGTAGCAAACTAGCCACTGAAATTATAAGTATCCTAACAAACAAGCCACTGAAATTATAAGTATCGTAGCAAACTAGCCACTGAAATTATAAGTATCGTAGCAAACTAGCCACTGAAACTATAAGTATCGTAGCAAACTAGCCACTGAAACTATACTATCGTAGCAAGCTAGCCACTGAAACTATACTATCGTAGCAAACTAGTCACTGAAACTATAAGTATCGTAGCAAACTAGCCACTGAAACTATAAGTATCCTAACAAACTAGCCACTGAAATTATAAGTATCGTAGCAAACTAGTCACTGAAACTATAAGTATCGTAGCAAACTAGTCACTGAAACTATAAGTATCGAAGCAAACTAGTCACTGAAACTATAAATATCGTAGCAAACTAGTCAGTGAAACTATAAGTATCGTAGCAAACTGGCCACTGAAACTATAAGTATCGTAGCAAACTAGCCACTGAAACTATTCTATCGTAGCAAACTAGCCACTGAAACTATAAGTATCGTAGCAAACTAGCCACTGAAACTATACTATCGTAGCAAACTAGCCACTGAAACTATACTATCGTAGCAAACTAGTCACTGAAACTATACTATCGTAGCAAACTAGCCACTGAAACTATAAGTATCGTAGCAAACTAGTCACTGAAACTATAAGTATCGTAGCAAACTAGTCACTGAAACTATAAGTATCGTAGCAAACTAGTCACTGAAACTATAAGTATCGTAGCAAACTGGCCACTGAAACTATAAGTATCGTAGCAAACTAGTCACTGAAACTATAAGTATCGTAGCAAACTGGGCACTGAAACTATAAGTATCGTAGCAAACTAGCCACTGAAACTATTCTATCGTAGCAAACTAGTCACTGAAACTATAAGTATCGTAGCAAACTAGCCACTGAAACTATACTATCGTAGCAAACTAGCCACTGAAACTATACTATCGTAGCAAACTAGTCACTGAAACTATACTATCGTAGCAAACTAGCCACTGAAACTATAAGTATCGTAGCAAACTAGCCACTGAAACTATAAGTATCGTAGCAAACTAGTCACAGAAACTATAAGTATCGTAGTAAACTAGCCACTGAAACTATACTATCGTAGCAAACTAGCCACTGAAACTATACTATCGTAGCAAACTAGTCACTGAAACTATACTATCGTAGCAAACTAGCCACTGAAACTATAAGTATCGTAGCAAACTAGCCACTGAAACTATAAGTATCGTAGCAAACTAGTCACAGAAACTATAAGTATCGTAGCAAACTAGCCACTGAAACTATAAGTATCCTAACAAACTAGCCACTGAAATTATAAGTATCGTAGCAAACTAGTCACTGAAACTATAAGTATCGTAGCAAACTAGTCACTGAAACTATAAGTATCGTAGCAAACTAGTCACTGAAACTATAAGTATCGTAGCAAACTAGCCACTGAAACTATACTATCGTAGCAAACTAGTCACTGAAACTATACTATCGTAGCAAACTAGTCACTGAAACTATAAGTATCGTAGCAAACTAGCCACTGAAACTATAAGTACTGTAGCAAACTAGCCACTGAAACTATACTATCGTAGCAAACTAGTCACTGAAACTATACTATCGTAGCAAACTAGTCAATGAAACTATAAGTATCGTAGCAAACTAGTCACTGAAACTATAAGTATTGTAGCAAACTAGCCACTGAAACTATACTATCGTAGCAAACTAGTTACTGAAACTATAAGTATCGTAGCAAACTAGCCACTGAAACTATACTATCTTAGCAAACTAATCATTGAAACTATAAATTTCGTAGCAAACTAGCCAATGAAACTTTAAGTATCGTAGCAAACTAGCCACTGAAACTATAAGTATCGTAACAAACTAGCCACTGAAACTATAAGTATCCTAACAAACTAGCCACTGAAATTATAAGTATCGTAGCAAACTAGTCACTGAAACTATAAGTATCGTAGCAAACTAGTCACTGAAACTATAAGTATTGTAGCAAACTTGTCACTGAAACTATACTATCGTAGCAAGCTAGCCACTGAAACTATACTATCGTAGCAAACTAGTCACTGAAACTATAAGTATCGTAGCAAACTAGCCACTGAAATTATAAGTATCGTAGCAAACTAGTCACTGAAACTATAATTATCGTAGCAAACTAGTCACTGAAACTATAAGTATTGTAGCAAACTAGTCACTAAAACTATACTATCGTAGCAAGCTAGCCACTGAAACTATACTATCGTAGCAAACTAGTCACTGAAAGTATAAGTATCCTAACAAACTAGCCACTGAAATTATAAGTATCGTAGCAAACTAGTCACTGAAACTATAAGTATCGAAGCAAACTAGTCACTGAAACTATAAGTATCGTAGCAAACTAGTCACTGAAACTATAAGTATCGTAGCAAACTAGCCACTGAAACTATAAGTATCGTAGCAAACTAGCCACTGAAACTATACTATCGTAGCAAACTAGCCACTGAAACTATACTATCGTATCAAACTAGTCACTGAAACTATAAGTATCGTAGCAAACTAGCCACAGAAACTATACTATCGTAGCAAACTAGCCACTGAAACTATACTATCGTAGCAAACTAGTCACTGAAACTATACTATCGTAGCAAACTAGCCACTGAAACTATAAGTATCGTAGCAAACTAGCCACTGAAACTATAAGTATCGTAGCAAACTAGTCACAGAAACTATAAGTATCGTAGCAAACTAGCCACTGAAACTATAAGTATCCTAACAAACTAGCCACTGAAATTATAAGTATCGTAGCAAACTAGTCACTGAAACTATAAGTATCGTAGCAAACTAGTCACTGAAACTATAAGTATCGTAGCAAACTAGTCACTGAAACTATAAGTATCGTAGCAAACTAGTCACTGAAACTATACTATCGTAGCAAACTAGTCACTGAAACTATAAGTATCGTAGCAAACTAGCCACTGAAATTATAAGTACTGTAGCAAACTAGCCACTGAAACTATACTATCGTAGCAAACTAGTCACTGAAAATATACTATCGTAGCAAACTAGTCACTGAAACTATAAGTATCGTAGCAAACTAGCCACTGAAACTATACTATCGTAGCAAGCTAGCCACTGAAACTATAAGTATCCTAACAAACTAGCCACTGAAATTATAAGTATCGTAGCAAACTAGTCATTGAAACTATAAGTGTCGTAGCAAACTAGTCACTGAAACTATAAGTATCGTAGCAAACTAGTCACTGAAACTATACTATCGTAGCAAACTAGCCACTGAAACTATACTATCGTAGCAAACTAGTCAATGAAACTATAAGTATCGTAGCAAACTAGTAACTGAATCTATAAGTATCGTAGCAAACTAGTCACTGAAACTATAAGTATCGTAGCAAACTAGTCACTGAAACTATAAGTATCGTAGCAAACTAGCCACTGAAACTATACTACCGTAGCAAACTAGCTACTGAAACTATAAGTATCCTAACAAACTAGCCACTGAAATTATAAGTATCGTAGCAAACTAGTCACTGAAACTATAAGTATCGTAGCAAACTAGTCACTGAAACTATAAGTATCGAAGCAAACTAGTCACTGAAACTATAAGTATCGTAGCAAACTAGTCACTGAAACTATAAGTATCGTAACCAACTAGCCACTGAAACTATAATTATCGTAACAAACTAGCCACTGAAACTATATCATCGTAGCAAACTAGCCACTGAAACTATACTATCGTAGCAAACTAGTCACTGAAACTATAAGTATCGAAGCAAACTAGTCACTGAAACTATACTATCGTAGCAAACTAGCCACTGAAACTATAAGTATCGTAGCAAACTAGTCACAGAAACTATAAGTATCGTAGCAAACTAGCCACTGAAACTATAAGTATCCTAACAAACTAGCCACTGAAATTATAAGTATCGTAGCAAACTAGTCACTGAAACTATAAGTATCGTAGCAAACTAGCCACTGAAACTATAAGTATCGTAGCAAACTAGCCACTGAAACTATACTATCGTAGCAAGCTAGCCACTGAAACTATACTATCGTAGCAAACTAGTCACTGAAACTATAAGTATCGTAGCAAACTAGCCACTGAAACTATAAGTATCCTAACAAACTAGCCACTGAAATTATAAGTATCGTAGCAAACTAGTCACTGAAACTATAAGTATCGTAGCAAACTAGTCACTGAAACTATAAGTATCGAAGCAAACTAGTCACTGAAACTATAAATATCGTAGCAAACTAGTCACTGAAACTATAAGTATCGTAGCAAATTGGCCACTGAAACTATAAGTATCGTAGCAAACTAGCCACTGAAACTATTCTATCGTAGCAAACTAGCCACTGAAACTATACTATCGTAGCAAACTAGTCACTGAAACTATAAGTATCGTAGCAAACTAGCCACTGAAACTATTCTATCGTAGCAAACTAGCCACTGAAACTATACTATCGTAGCAAACTAGTCACTGAAACTATACTATCGTAGCAAACTAGCCACTGAAACTATAAGTATCGTAGCAAACTAGTCACAGAAACTATAAGTATCGTAGTAAACTAGCCACTGAAACTATACTATCGTCGCAAACTAGCCACTGAAACTATACTATTGTAGCAAACTAGTCACTGAAACTATACTATCATAGCAAACTAGCCACTGAAACTATAAGTATCGTAGCAAACTAGCCACTGAAACTATAAGTATCGTAGCAAACTAGTCACAGAAACTATAAGTATCGTAGCAAACTAGCCACAGAAATTATAAGTATCCTAACAAACTAGAAACTGAAATTATAAGTATCGTAGCAAACTAGTCACTGAAACTATAAGTATCGTAGCAAACTAGTCACTGAAACTATAAGTATCGTAGCAAACTAGCCACTGAAACTATACTATCGTAGCAAACTAGTCACTGAAACTATACTATCGTAGCAAACTAGTCACTGAAACTATAAGTATCGTAGCAAACTAGCCACTGAAACTATAAGTACTATAGCAAACTAGCCACTGAAACTATACTATCGTAGCAAACTAGTCACTGAAACTATACTATCGTAGCAAACTAGTCAATGAAACTATAAGTATCGTAGCAAACTAGTCACTGAAACTATAAGTATTGTAGCAAACTAGCCACTGAAACTATACTATCGTAGCAAACTAGTCACTGAAACTATAAGTATCGTAGCAAACTAGCCACTGAAACTATACTATCTTAGCAAACTAATCATTGAAACTATAAATTTCGTAGCAAACTAGCCACTGAAACTATAAGTATCGTAGCAAACTAGCCACTGAAACTATAAGTATCGTAACAAACTAGCCACTGAAACTATAAATATCCTAACAAACTAGCCACTGAAATTATAAGTATCGTAGCAAACTAGTCACTGAAACTATAAGTATCGTAGCAAACTAGTCACTGAAACTATAAGTATTGTAGCAAACTTGTCACTGAAACTATACTATCGTAGCAAGCTAGCCACTGAAACTATACTATCGTAGCAAACTAGTCACTGAAACTATAAGTATCGTAGCAAACTAGCCACTGAAATTATAAGTATCGTAGCAAACTAGTCACTGAAATTATAAGTATCGTAGCAAACTAGTCACTGAAACTATAAGTATTGTAGCAAACTAGTCACTGAAACTATACTATCGTAGCAAGCTAGCCACTGAAACTATACTATCGTAGCAAACTAGTCACTGAAACTATAAGTATCCTAACAAACTAGCCACTGAAATTATAAGTATCGTAGCAAACTAGTCACTGAAACTATAAGTATCGTAGCAAACTAGTCACTGAAACTATAAGTATCGAAGCAAACTAGTCACTGAAACTATACTATCGTAGCAAACTAGTCACTGAAACTATACTATCGTAGCAAACTAGCCACTGAAACTATAAGTATCGTAGCAAACTAGCCAATGAAACTATACTATCGTATCAAACTAGTCACAGAAACTATAAGTATCGTAGCAAACTAGCCACTGAAACTATACTATCGTAGCAAACTAGCCACTGAAACTATACTATCGTAGCAAACTAGTCACTGAAACTATACTATCGTAGCAAACTAGCCACTGAAACTATAAGTATCGTAGCAAACTAGCCACTGAAACTATAAGTATCGTAGCAAACTAGTCACAGAAACTATAAGTATCGTAGCAAACTAACCACTGAAACTATAAGTATCCTAACAAACTAGAAACTGAAATTATAAGTATCGTAGCAAACTAGTCACTGAAACTATAAGTATCGTAGCAAACTAGTCACTGAAACTATAAGTATCGTAGCAAACTAGTCACTGAAACTATAAGTATCGTAGCAAACTAGCCACTGAAACTATACTATCGTAGCAAACTAGTCACTGAAACTATACTATCGTAGCAAACTAGTCACTGAAACTATAAGTATCGTAGCAAACTAGCCACTGAAACTATAAGTACTGTAGCAAACTAGCCACTGAAACTATACTATCGTAGCAAACTAGTCACTGAAACTATACTATCGTAGCAAACTAGTCAATGAAACTATAAGTATCGTAGCAAACTAGTCACTGAAACTATAAGTATTGTAGCAAACTAGCCACTGAAACTATACTATCGTAGCAAACTAGTCACTGAAACTATAAGTATCGTAGCAAACTAGCCACTGAAACTATACTATCTTAGCAAACTAATCATTGAAACTATAAATTTCGTAGCAAACTAGCCACTGAAACTATAAGTATCGTAGCAAACTAGCCACTGAAACTATAAGTATCGTAACAATCTAGCCACTGAAACTATAATTATCCTAACAAACTAGCCACTGAAATTATAAGTATCGTAGCAAACTAGTCACTGAAACTATAAGTATCGTAGCAAACTAGTCACTGAAACTATAAGTATTGTAGCAAACTTGTCACTGAAACTATACAATCGTAGCAAGCTAGCCACTGAAACTATACTATCGTAGCAAACTAGTCACTGAAACTATAAGTATCGTAGCAAACTAGCCACTGAAATTATAAGTATCGTAGCAAACTAGTCACTGAAACTATAAGTATCGTAGCAAACTAGTCACTGAAACTATAAGTATTGTAGCAAACTAGTCACTGAAACTATACTATCGTAGCAAGCTAGCCACTGAAACTATACTATCGTAGCAAACTAGTCACTGAAACTATAAGTATCCTAACAAACTAGCCACTGAAATTATAAGTATCGTAGCAAACTAGTCACTGAAACTATAAGTATCGTAGCAAACTAGTCACTGAAACTATAAGTATCGAAGCAAACTAGTCACTGAAACTATAACTATCGTAGCAAACTAGTCACTGAAACTATAAGTATCGTAGCAAACTAGCCACTGAAACTATACTATCGTAGCAAACTAGCCACTGAAACTATACTATCGTATCAAACTAGTCACTGAAACTATAAGTATCGTAGCAAACTAGCCACTGAAACTATACTATCGTAGCAAACTAGCCACTGAAACTATACTATCGTAGCAAACTAGTCACTGAAACTATACTATCGTAGCAAACTAGCCACTGAAACTATAAGTATCGTAGCAAACTAGCCACTGAAACTATAAGTATCGTAGCAAACTAGTCACAGAAACTATAAGTATCGTAGCAAACTAGTCACTGAAACTATAAGTATCCTAACAAACTAGCCACTGAAATTATAAGTATCGTAGCAAACTAGTCACTGAAACTATAAGTATCGTAGCAAACTAGTCACTGAAACTATAAGTATCGTAGCAAACCAACCACTGAAACTATACTATCGTAGCAAACTAGTCACTGAAACTATACTATCGTAGCAAACTAGTCACTGAAACTATAAGTATCGTAGCAAACTAGCCACTGAAACTATAAGTACTGTAGCAAACTAGCCACTGAAACTATACTATCGTAGCAAACTAGTCACTGAAACTATACTATCGTAGCAAACTAGTCACTGAAACTATAAGTATCGTAACAAACTAGCCACTGAAACTATAAGTATCCTAACAAACTAGCCACTGAAATTATAAGTATCGTAGCAAACTAGTCACTGAAACTATAAGTATCGTAGCAAACTAGTCACTGAAACTATAAGTATTGTAGCAAACTAGTCACTGAAACTATACTATCGTAGCAAGCTAGCCACTGAAACTATACTATCGTAGCAAAGTAGTCACTGAAACTATAATTATCGTAGCAAACTAGCCACTGAAACTATAAGTATCCTAACAAACTAGCCACTGAAATTATAAGTATCGTAGCAAACTAGTCACTGAAACTATAAGTATCGTAGCAAACTAGTCACTGAAACTATAAGTATCGAAGCAAACTAGTCACTGAAACTATAAGTATCGTAGCAAACTAGTCACTGAAACTATAAGTATCGTAGCAAACTAGCCACTGAAACTATAAGTATCGTAGCAAACTAGCCACTGAAACTATACTATCGTAGCAAACTAGCCACTGAAACTATACTATCGTAGCAAACTAGTCACTGAAACTATAAGTATCGTAGCAAACTAGCCACTGAAACTATACTATCGTAGCAAACTAGCCACTGAAACTACACTATCTCAGCAAACTAGTCACTGAAACTATACTATCGTAGCAAACTAGCCACTGAAACTATAAGTATCGTAGCAAACTAGCCACTGAAACTATAAGTATCGTAGCAAACTAGCCACTGAAACTATACTATCGTAGCAAACTAGTCACTGAAACTATACTATCGTAGCAAACCTGTCACTGAAACTATAAGTATCGTAGCAAACTAGCCACTGAAACTATAAGTACTGTAGCAAACTAGCCACTGAAACTATACTATCGTAGCAAACTAGTCACTGAAACTATACTATCGTAGCAAACTAGTCACTGAAACTATAAGTATCGTAGCAAACTAGTCACTGAAACTATAAGTATTGCAGCAAACTAGCCACTGAAACTATACTATCGTAGAAACTAGTCACTGAAACTATAAGTATCGTAGCAAACTAGCCACTGAAACTATACTATCTTAGCAAACTAATCATTGAAACTATAAATTTCGTAGCAAACTAGCCACTGAAACTATAAGTATCGTAGCAAACTAGCCACTGAAACTATAAGTATCGTAACAAACTAGCCACTGAAACTATAAGTATCCTAACAAACTAGCCACTGAAATTATAAGTATCGTAGCAAACTAGTCACTGAAACTATAAGTATCGTAGCAAACTAGTCACTGAAACTATAAGTATTGTAGCAAACTAGTCACTGAAACTATAAGTATCGTAGCAAACTATCCACTGAAACTACAAGTACTGTAGGAAACTAATCACTGAAACTACAAGTACTGTAGCAAAAAAGTCACTGAAACTATAAGTATCGTAACAAACTATCCACTGAAACTACAAGTACTGTAGCAAACTATCCACTGAAACTATAAGTATCGTAACAAACTAGCCACTGAATCTATACTATCGTAACAAACTAGTCACTGAAACTATAAGTATCGTAGCAAACTATCCACTGAAACTATAAGTATCGTAACAAACTAGCTACTGAAATTATAAGTATCGTAGCAAACTAGTCACTGAAACTATAAGTATCGTAGCAAACTATCCACTGAAACTACAAGTACTGAAGGAAACTAATCACTGAAACTACAAGTACTGTAGCAAAAAAGTCACTGAAACTATAAGTATCGTAACAAACTATCCACTGAAACTACAAGTACTGTAGCAAACTAGTCACTGAAACTACAAGTACTGTAGCAAACTATCCACTGAAACTATAAGTATTGTAACAAACTAGCCACTGAATCTATACTATCGTAACAAACTAGTCACTGAAACTATAAGTATCGTAGCAAACTATCCACTGAAACTATAAGTATCGTAACAAACTAGCTACTGAAATTATAAGTATCGTAGCAAACTAGTCACTGAAACTATAAGTATCGTAGCAAACTATCCACTGAAACTACAAGTACTGAAGGAAACTAATCACTGAAACTACAAGTACTGTAGCAAAAAAAGTCACTGAAACTATAAGTATCGTAACAAACTATCCACTGAAACTACAAGTACTGTAGCAAACTAGTCACTGAAACTTCAAGTACTGTAGCAAACTATCCACTGAAACTATAGATATTGTAGCAAACTAGCCACTGAAGCTGTAAGTATCGATGCTCTTCAACTTGTTCTAAAGGGGACCGAACACATATAGATGTATTCTGAGTTGTGTGACATCGAGGATGTGTTGCAAATTCTGACTATTTGTTAACGTATTGCA
The DNA here is from genome assembly GCA_014155875.1 of Cepaea nemoralis. Classification (NCBI taxonomy): domain Eukaryota; kingdom Metazoa; phylum Mollusca; class Gastropoda; order Stylommatophora; family Helicidae; genus Cepaea; species Cepaea nemoralis. The sequence goes on along the minus strand of JACEFZ010006318.1, from coordinate 598,757 downwards.
GTGTATTAAATATCCTGTTACGTGACAACAATATTATGTTACTACTTAAACTGCCGTATCACTAATCATATGTGTCTCGTCTTCTTCTTTTGCCTTTGACCTCCCTCTGGGACATACACCCTCACCCTACTTACGTCTACAGCCTCGTCCATGCACCATAAACGATCATATGCGTAGCTATTCACAAATACCGTCACATGATTGTGCTGTTTTCCAACATAGGCTAGACATTATCATCAACTCTAATACTTCTACGACCTCTACATCAAAAATTGTAGCGCACAGCACTAGTGATGTCTCCTCCTTATCAACCCGCGGCGGTGTGGTGCATTCATCACATTTATATTGCATACTAGCATTATTCACTTTCCGTAACTGTATGTGCTAATTTGTCACTTATGAATGTGCGACTTCGTAATTCCATTGGTGAGAACAAGAGCACATTGACTACTTGGTATTCATTACTTCGTCCGATAGTACAGTGCAGAATACAGAAGTTGGCGACAGCTTGTATTAGAGATATAGTTGGGACTGGTATGTTGCCTAAGCTTGTGCGTACGTGTGGCTAAAGACAGTATTGGACAGGATCTAAAATTATTGGTTACCAGATGACAAAGCTACAACCAGGTCATAATAAGGTTTAACATGTCGTCTAATAGTGAATGGAACCCACTTCATCAGGGACTCACCGGGGCCACTTGCCATCAGGCAAGCTGTCATCCTGGCCAGTCCGCCACTGGCTTATATAGCTATGCCAATAGTTGTCATGCAACAGGTTAGATACGTGACGATATTTTTTTTACAATACCTTTCTTTACCTTTTATTCATAATTAATTCTGAACTGGCAATATAATCAGGCATTTTGACTGACAACTACAACGCTATACTAAACGCTAATACAGCAGGTTGAACGAGGTTTGGAAGTGTATTTTTTTTTATACACATCGGAATCGGACAACTACAAAAACCAGACACCTGAATGGAGCACAATGTTAACATTCGGTGTCAAGGTTTTAAACAAAGTAGTTTGTTTAAACGTTGTAAAAATACAAATGGCAGTTTATGTATTTCCAATTTAACACAAACGCTATGGAATATGTGTACTGTAGCAGTTTCAAGCTGTGTTCTTTGGGTGAATTCAACAAGGCATGTGTGAAAATTTAAGTTGGTTATTTCTGCCAAGAGTCGAGTTTAGTGCAATATGATCATTCTTCAAAATATTGTGGCTCAGCAATGGATTTATCATGACTTAATAT
>JACEFZ010006318.1:592500-595000 GCA_014155875.1 Cepaea nemoralis | reverse complement strand
GACATATACTCCTTTACGATGTTTCTCTCCAAACTTTCTTGACGTTTCAAGTGATCAAAATATTTAAATTTTCGTTGTTTTATGGTCTTTAGTAGCCAACCTTCTTCAATTTTCAGAACTTGAAGTATGGATGCATTTATTTTTTTCTGTATCAAAGATATTCTTAGAACCCGTCTATAACATTTATATTCAAAAACATGTATGCATTGTTCAGATTGCTTCTTACATGGCCACACATTATCTGGCTTTCTTCGTGCCTTCAGGTCGAGATTGGCTGGGGTGGAAGACAGTGGGTGGAGTGTCACCTTCATGTCAATACCAGGCCACGCCGGTGTATGAGGTCACAAACAGGGAGATAGGCTTCGGGGTGGGTCTGCTGTGGAAAACGGTCCAGCATTGGACCGGGCTGATCTAGTGAATACCCTCGGAGAGACAGGACGATTGCACGAATTAAGTGATAACTGTGATTCTGCAACCTTGACCTGTCTCCAAGAACATCAAGTCAAAAGGGGTGAAGCCAAACATTATCATCATTGCCATCATCATCATTATGACATCGATGATGATTATCTAACAGTTGACTAGGATAGAATAGGTTTAAAAAAAGATCAGGAAAATGATATATCAGTTCACTATGGCATTAAGTAAAGTCAAGGAAGGGGAAGGAACCTTTTCCACACCTTGAGGCGTATAGGGTATATAGTTTTTACCCCATATTTTTATAAACCAATAGGTACTCGGTGTTTAATGTAATCAATTTCGCGCCGGGGACTTTATTTTCCAGAACTCATCCAGGTACCCATTTTACGCTTGGTCTACCTTGGAGAAAAGGAGAGTTTAAGAGAATCCCCGCCTCTATGGGGATTTATGGTTGAAAATTATAATTAACACAGCACAAAGGTCGTTGAACTTGATGATGATGATGATGATGATGATGATGATGATGATGATGATGATGATGATGATGATGATGATGGTGATGATGGGCTGTTAACATGACTGGCTTTTACCATGATAACACTGTGTCTGTGTGTACGTTATCTGATAAAAAGAAATTGGAAGCTTCTGAAATGTGGTACCGTGGCATATTGTAAAGAGTGATCTGGACAGAAGGGAGATGAAATAAACAAAATCTTAAAGCGTGAGGTTTGTCTTGACCCTGTCACAGTATGAAACACGGGGAGATATTACTGAAAATATAATCATCATGGGTCAGCTGGCGCAAGCGTTCATGCCTATCCACAGATCACGGTCTTTGGTGCACTGCATCAATGCTGCTGATGATTCTCCACCATGCCATCGTCTAAGTCAATTTAGCATCATTTCTCTCTGTTTGCCTCTGCCTTTTCTCTCTGTGGTCTTTAGGACCGTCATGATTTTTTTCCAGCGTCTTTCTTCTCATTACATAACCAGAAAATGATGCTTGTATTACTGAAAACGTTTGAGGGAAATATCTTACGAATCTATTTTTAAAAGATGGCGTTGGAGAACAAAAAGCTTGAGGGAGCGTCATCAACATCATCAGCTAGTGCCTTACCGACTGGCGTGGGCTAACATGTCTCTCCACAAATTGCGATTTCTGATGGCATGGGTCAATTCGCGTGTTGACTCCCTTCCGTTACTATCTCTCTTTCCACAAATCTTTCCGGTTGTCATATGTTCCAGTTTTTGTCTTGTCATAACGTGACCAAAAAACGATAACTGCCTCTTTCTGATGTTTGTCATAAGTTGTCTTTGCCATTTAGCCTCCCTCAGAATGTCCAGATTGATCATTTTGGCTGTCCAATTCATTTTCAGCATTATTCTATAAAACCGCATATCCAAAGTGTCCGTGAATTTGTTCACCTGTTTACTAATTGTCCAGGATTCGCAGCCGGTTGATAAAATTGGTTCTATATAACATGCAAAGAACTATGCTTCTAGCTTTAAAGGACAATGACTTATTGCACAAAACATTCTTCATTTGATTGAATGTACGTTTTGCTTGTCCTATTCTGTTTGTTTTTAAATCTCAGCGGTGCATCCTCCATCTGATGTTATCCATGTTGATAGAGCGTAAGGAGTCAGACGTAAACGTCGCTGGAAAGAGTTGATGAGAAAAGTAGTCCGTATCTGAACATAATCAAACGACTTTAACATCAGGCGTTGGACTGACCTGATTTCTGATGCTTGTCATCTCTTCTGCCCCTGTTTTTAACATTCCATGTGAAATATTCTCGCTAGGACTTTTTATTATGCAAGTATTGTTAAAGACAGCGTGTACTTAATATCTATTACAATTAAAAACAACATGTCATACCTCAGTATAGTTCCTCATTTTAGTATCAAGCTCATCCCCAACTTCTCTCAGAGTCCGCACAATGTCCTTCACAATCTCGGGATCACACTCCTCGGAAACCTGCTGGGCGAGTACGTTCACATGAGTGGCTGCCTGGTCAACTCTATTGTCTGTACATGCACTTGGCGTTTCATGACAGCTTGGTCTGGAGTGGTGATGCAT
>JACEFZ010006318.1:585000-587500 GCA_014155875.1 Cepaea nemoralis | reverse complement strand
TCGTGGGTTCGAATTCGCTTTGAGGCTGTTGTTTAATACTTGGCCTGGGTTACCAAGACTATCCAGTCTGAAATGGCACCAGAAATGTATTGGGAAGTACAGGCGGCGAGCGTGATACAGACCACATCACCCACTACCCTCCGAAGATCTATAAAAATAATGTCCTAGCACCATATGCTTAATGCGCCTTCATGTGTGTACAAGTGTCATTTACTTTTTTGTTTTTACTTTTCAGTGCTAAATGCCCTCTGTATTATTATATGGTACAGATACATGGACAATGAATGAATATATTAGGATAAAACTGAAGCTCTGATAGTAATCTCTTCATACAAAACCAAAGATAGGCAGACATCACCGATTACATGAAACCATGAAACCATCTTCAGACAGCCACACGCTGTCCACAGAGTCGTGGTACTGTGGGTGGCGATTCGCTGTCAGATTAGAGGGCATGAAGAGGCAGACTAACAACCAACTCACGGAAACTTACTCCGGAATACTATTTACTGGTTACATTTGTTAAAGTTCACTGAACCCATGGCCATTAATCGGCATAAACCAGTCTTGTGCAAACAGAAAGACATGATAGTGAGTTTAAAATTACCGTGGTAGAAAATTAAAATACTGTGTGAATATGTGTATATTTAAGCTTGAAGGATTTATCTAATCACTTTAGTTTATGTTGTGTGATTTATGCAGTCTGTACGTGACGAGATGCAGTGAAATACGCCAGGCAATAAAATGTGCAATCTATTTTTTGTGTCTTCGTTATTGTAATATTTCATTGTCTTACAGTGAAGTTAAAACAACACCCCAGTATACCTACCATCAATACAAAAGGAAAACACAAATCCTAGATAAAATAACAACTACCTATATCATTATTGACCTTCACAGAAACGAACAGGTAATAATCTTCAGACTCTGCACGGGCCACGGTGCACTCGGTTATCACCTCTTCAAAAGGTTAACCATTAATACTATGGATCAATGCCCGCGAGTCATGGACAGCATAACTGCTGATCACAACCTGGAGGACCGCTCTATACCAGGGTCAATAGAGAATGCATCTGACCGACACCAAAAACATGTCAAGATAAATTGTATGGCATCCTGGAGGACAGGTGACTGATGACATATTTTTGGATAGAGTTCGTTTTGTTATTTCAGAATGCACAAAGATTCTGAAGAAATATGGTTACTTGTATAAATAGAATAAATATCACAGAACAAATCTCAGAATAAGCCGAATGTAAGCCAGAACCTGCCATCATATGCAAAGTAGAACTGAGATAATTCAGAGCAATTAAAAGAGATTTTAAACAACCGTCTGTTGTATTATTTGATCTTTCCAACATGTGCTGCAAGAAAATATTCACAAACTTCGAACACTTTGATGAAGTTTGAATTCCAGGTTAACATATAAATATGATCAGGAAACACTGATGACATATTTTTAATGCCATTGCCTAAAATAGCCTGCTTACAATTCTTGACAAGTGATCGGTAAATGAGAAAACACGGAAATATAATTAAACGTTAGCAAAACCGAATGCATGTGAGATTCTAAGAACGTACAAATTCCTATGTACTTTATATATAGTAAAGACACAAAAATAAATACGGTCAGTCGTGTTCGTTATCTAGGCTAGATCAGATGGAAGATGTGACACTGAGCTTAGATCAAGAAAACAATGGCCATATCCACAGATTCTTCTTATACAAAAATCAGTAACGTCATGGGGAAAGGGGGTGGGGTGGGGGAACCTGTGACAAATACCATAAAATCTGCTTACTGAAAAGTATGCCGATTTTTCTAATTTGATGTGACTCATAACTTAATGGATGTGGCTCCTAGATTTAATAGATGTGACTCATGACTTAATGGATGTGACTCCTGACTTACTGGATGTGACTTCTGACTTTTTGACTCCTGGACAATGAGTCATGAAGAAGCTGGAGAAAATTACCATCTGGATATTTAGAACGAACGAACGAACGAACGTTGAGAATAATGTTAGAAGAATGTTAGAAGAATGACGTTAAAATTACTGACATAGAATGGCGAATGTTAGAAGAATAACGTTAGAAGAATGTTGAGAATATCTTGGACAGAGAAGATGGGGAGAACAATCAAAGAGGACCGCGATGCGTTCAAGACAACTACATCAAGCTTGATTATGGAGATCACCGCTGCCTCGAGAGCATGGGAAACAGAACAGAAGACACATGATAATCATACTAGACTTCATGAACATGCTGCAGAAAATCGCAGCCGGCAGTCTCAGCTCCGAATGGACAAACAGAATTCGGAAGTCGCGCCTGAAATGCCCACTGGGACATAGCGGAGATAAGATGATGAACGCGCAGACCAACTGGCACATAATACGCCATTACACACGGGAAGAAGCATGAACAGGGCTGATATAATCAATGCAGTACGGTCTTGGTTGGCGAATGCTGACGAGACTCCGACGCTTGCCCAGTCACATTGAAT
>JACEFZ010006318.1:502500-580000 GCA_014155875.1 Cepaea nemoralis | reverse complement strand
GGCAGTCTTGGAGTAAGTGCTCTGCTGTCTGTGACACCAATCCACATGGCTGTTTCATCAATCTTGAATTTTGTATACATGTGGTTGCGTAATCTATTGTGTCCTGTTCTGAGGCGCAAAATAATGACTTGTTCTGGTCTGTCTATAACGTGGTAGTCATCTTGAGCAGGTATTGGTGGCTTTCTGACTAATTTGATCATTCTTTTCTTATGGTGGTATTTAACGGGCACATCAGGCTGTTCGTCTTTGGCTCCTTTCTTAGCCAATTGATCAGCTCTGTCGTTTCCGGGTACTCCACAGTGGGATGGTATCCACTGTATGGTGACCTTATGCTGACTGCTAAGTTCAGAAAGTAGTGTCCTTAGTACTGGCAATTTCCCAGACAGGAGCGCCTCGAGTACTGATTTTGCATCTGTCAATAGCACCACAGGTTGTGTACCATTGCTGGTATTTAGTAATTTCTCTATTACTATCTTGATTGCCTCAATTTCAGCATCGTAGTTATGGCAGTACTATCCTGTCGGTACTCTGGCTGTGCCCCTAATATTATTTGGGTATTCTATGTACACTCCCGCTCCTCCATTTCGAACAGCATTTTGTGCTGACCCATCTGTGTAGACTCGGATCCAGAGATCCTGTCGGCATTCTTCATCAAGGAAGCTGAGAGTGGCTGTTCTGCGCTGTACACTGTTCTGTTCTTCCATGTCAAATATTCTTCTCACTTTTGTCTGGATTTGTAGCGATAGTCTATGTTCATCTTTCCACGGGGATCGCTCTGGAATAGTTGTTAGGGAGATACCAACTGTGGGCAGATCGGTGGTTTCTCTGCAGAGTCGTTTGGCCTGGTGGATGAAACTACATCTTTTCAACCGCCCCATAGCTAGGTTTTCAAATCTGTTCTTCATAGGGTGGCCTGGCAATCTGAAGAACTCTTCTGCTTGTATTAGCGTTTTCGTATCTCTGCGCTCTCTCAGTGCTTGTTTCCTCCTCATCTTCTCCATTTCCACTATAGGGGTTGATCTCATCCCACATGTGGTGACTCTAAGTGATTGATTTTGCACCTTGACCAGCTCTTGTAGTGTGGTTTTTGATGCCGAACAACACGCAGTTGACCCGTATTTCAGGTGTGGTCGTATGCTCTGTTGATAAACTTTGCTAAGTATTTTCCTACTGGCTCCCCATGTGGTTTCACTTAGCTTTCTCAGGATGGATATTTTCCTTCTGGCTTTTGCTACTGCTTTGTTGATGTGCTTTCTCCATGTCAGCCTGCCATCAAATGGTACTCCAAGGTATATTTGGTTCTTTATCTTCTCTTAGGGGTGTTCCATTTATCTGGATGATCCCTGCCTTTTGTTTTGGAGAGAGGGTAAATAGAGTGGTGCTGCACTTGTCAGTGTTTATGCTGACACACCATCTCTTCCGGTCGCCAGCATGGCGGTTAGGCATTGAACCGTTGGAGCCTGTGCTGTGTTTATGCTTGTGGCTACGGTTTACAATCGCATTTCCTCATGTTGGACTGGTAGTACATGGTTCCGTCGCTCTGCTAACTAACTAACTAACTAACTAACTAACTAACTAACTAACTAACTAACTAACTAACTAACTATCACCATCTATTTGCTCATGCAACAAATGTATCTACAGCTCTTTGTAGCAATCTGGTGGCCACTGCCGCATGTTCATTTGTGTTCCATAGAACCAGGTCATCGGCGTACATTGCCGCTCTTATTCCATGCAGTAGATTAGCAACGAGATCATTGATGAAGATTAGAAAAAGTGTGGGGGGACAAGACTCCGCCCTGGGGAACACCGTGACGCAGTAGTACTTTCTTGCTCTTGAGTCCGTCTATCTGTACTCGGGCTCTTCAGTTGTGCAAATATGCTTTCACACATTTGTACATTCTTCCATTGACTTTGCAGTTACTCAGTTTCTTCATCAGACCTTCTTTCCAGACTTTGTCAAAGGCTTTTGTCAGATCTATCCATGCCGCAAGCACCAGCTTCTCTTGGAATGCATTCTCAATTTCTTGAGAGAGGTAGGTTGTCTGATCTTCTGTAGAGTAGCACTGCCTAAAGCCAGCCTGCTGTGACACAAGGATGTTTTAACTTTCAATGTACCACTGCAGTCTGTGATTGATGATGCGTTCCAGTGTTTTGCAGAGACAGCTGGTGAGGCTAACTGGCCTGTAGCTAGAGGCAATGGAACTATCTTTCCCTGATTTTAGGAGGGGTATCATGATTTCTTCTCTCCAGTCTTGTGGACCACTGCCTAAGGTCCAACTGTTATTGAAGATCTGCAACAACTTTGCTTTGGCCTCTGTTCCTAGGTTCCTGTTCATTTCATTGGAGATACCATCAGCTCCTGGTGACTTTCTCGTTTTCAGTTTTGATATGGCTAGCCCCAGTTCGCTGATTGTGATGGGTGCCTCCAGAACCTCATGTACTATTTCCTTCTGTCCTGTATGTTGCCATTTCTCTCGGATCTCTTGTTGTTTCTCTGGACTAATTTTGATATTGTTATCTTGTGCGAATGAGTCCGCAAAATGGTCACACGTTTTGATATATTTCAAACTTAAAATGAAAGAGAGCAGGGGAAAAACAACGAAGTAAATACCCAGATAACTTTACCAGATAAAGGTAGACGCAATCATTATGCTGTTGATCGGCTGAGATGTTGATCATTCGGGTATATCGTCCAGGTTTATAGTACTACCAGTTCAAAATGATGAAAATGCGTAGGCAAATCGTAGCCAGAAGCAAAAACACTCCAGACGCCTTAACAGCTAAACGCCCTATTTGTCATATTGGACCGGAAGTCGCTGATTATAGAACGAAATGCTAAGTGAGGATCGCTTTCTGCAACAGAAACAAGAGTGATGGATGGGATAGTAGGACCCAGCCCACAAACACAAAGGACAATTCAAGAGGAAGACATGTCTTCTCCACTGTCGTGTGCAGAAATGTGACTCATCCAGCCGTGAACATGGCGAGAAGAAGACAAAATGATGCCGAAGGCGCTTATTGTGGTATAATGAATCGCCGATGCGGAGGTGGAACTGGGCCCAAGCAGTCGAGGTAGGGAAGTTGACTTTATCACCTCTAAACCGAAGGTGCTGTAAGAAAGAATCAAATCACAATACACAGGTTGCATAAGGTTGTCCTTCAAGATAGGAGGGTGACTCTTGGGTGTGCATACAAAGCTGCGAATTTATGGGTCAATTACAAGCAACGGTGAATATAAACTTACATATGGGCACAGTGAGCGGATGCACACAGGAGACAAAAACTTGGGAATCATGGCCGAGCTGAACTCTTCCCCACTAAAGTGTAAAGAAAATGAATGGCGGAAACATTCTTAAAAATTGTAACCCATTCTGACGATCAGACATCTTCTTTTGTGCTTGCTCCACATTAGAGTTTATATTGCTAATTTGCTGCTTTTAACTGCTTCTCGAAGAACTACCTCGATCTTGTATGTTTCCATCCATGGTATTCTTTGTAACCTCCCCTCGAAACAACATTCTTCAGTTGACAATTGACGCTGCATTGCCTACCAGCTGCTTCTGTAAAGTTTGTCTCAGTACAATAGAATAGTGCAGACATCTACACTTGACCTTGACTCCCAGATCCATCCAGAATAAACTAGGTACTAGGAAATGTCGTCTGAAGTAAAATCACCCGCCACGTGTCGATTGGTCCATAAATCTATGCTACTAGCAACATATCTATCTATCTATCTATCTATCTATCTATCTATCTATCTATCTATCTATCTATCTATCTATCTATCTATCTATCTATCTATCTATCTATCTATCTATCTATCTATCTATCTATCTATCTATCTATCTATCTATCTATCTATCTATCTATCTATCTATCTATCTGTCTGTCTATCTGTCTGTCTGTCTGTCTGTCTGTCTGTCTGTCTGTCTGTCTGTCTGTCTGCCTGCCTGCCTGCCTGCCTGCCTGCCTGCCTATATGTATGTGTGAGTGAGAGAGAAAGTGAGCAAGTCTGTGTGTGAGAGAAAGCCTCAGTTTGACAACTAGTGTGCTGTTTTTATGTTCTTACAGACATATACGTGGGGGAGTGGGAGAATGGGAGTTGGTGTATGTGTGTGTGTGTGTGTGTTTGTGTGTGTGTGTGTGTGTGTGTGTGTGTGTTGTAGAGTGGCACGAAGTATCAACAGCCGAACTTATCTGGAAAACAGATGGCATATGGATGTGAAGGAGCGTGATCGACTTCGCCGATCGCCAGGGCACATGATGATGGTAATTGTAGTGATGATGTTGGCAAACAATAAAGAAGAAGAAGAGGAGAGAGAAGGAAGTGAAGTAGAAGAAAAGAGGAAGAAGAAGAAGAAGACCAACAACAACAATAACAACTAATGATAATCTAAGTGTCAACATTTTTCTATTTATTCGGTCTGTTCTTCTTTCATACTGATGTTTCTCTTCCTGTCTTTCTTCCATTATTGGTGTTTTTCGTCTTTTCTGCCATTCTTCTATTTTTGATGTGTGCGTTTCTTTTTGCCCCTGCTTTTATACTTTCTATCAAATTTTGTTTCTTCGCGTACTTTGTTTCAATCTGTATTTCTTTCTATCTGTTTTCCTTCCTCTTACTCCTCTTCTTTCCTTCTATCGATACTTCAGTTTCTTTCGGCCTTTTATAATTTCATCAGATTGTCGTTTATTTTTATTTCTAACTTGGTGTGTTTGTGTATATTCCTGTTTATATCTAACCCTTTTCTAGCTTTCTTTGATTATTGTCTATATTGCTTTAAGCGCAATAGGCACATAGTGCCAGACCCAAATTGGTGTATACCAATCGGCACTCAGAATGTGATGTGGTCAGTATATACCTATCGGCACTCAGCATGTGATGTGGTCAGTATATACCTATCGGCACTCAGCATGTGATGTGGTCAGTATATACCTATCGGCACTCAGCGGGTGATGTGGTCAGTATATACCCATCGGCACTCAGCGGGTGATGTGGTCAGTATATACCTATCGGCACTCAGCGGGTGATGTGGTCAGTATATACCTAACGGCACTCAGCGGGTGATGTGGTCAGTATATACCTATCGGCACTCAGCGGGTGATGTGGTCAATATATACCTATCGACACTTAGCATGTGATGTGGTCAGTATATACCTATCGACACTCAGCGGGTGATGTTGTCATTGGATGATGTGGTCAGTATCACGCTGACCGCCTTTACTTCCCAAGACAGTTCCTGGTACCTGTGTTCGGTTCTGTCGACATCCCAGGTCAACTTTAACAATCCGCCCTAGAGCGAGTGCGACCCATGGACCAACTCGCCGGAGGGCGAGCTTCTAGCCATGACACTACCCAGGCTCTGAGACAATCTAAGCTTGGACACACACACAACACGTATGTCTGGGATTGTTGTTGTTGTTGTTGTTGTTGTTGTTGCTGCTGCTGTTGCTGTTGCTGTTGCTGTTACTGTTACTGTTGCTGTTGTTGTTGTTGTTGTTGTTGTTGTTGTTGTTGTTGTTGTTGTTGTTGTTGTTGTTGTTGTTGTTGTTGTTGTTGTTGTTGTCTTGCTCATTGCTGCTCAGCCATAAACTATTCTCAGCCCAGTACCATTGTTATGAATGTGCTTGTCTCTACATCCCGACCAGAGGGAACGACCAGTCGTGTGTTAGTCAATATTCACACTGGCGTCACTAGCTTTCCCCTGACGTTTGAATGTGACGAACAGCCACGACAAGGTCAATTTCTCTACATACTATGCACGCCCTTCTTAAGTAGACTGAACATCTACGATTTTGTCAGGAGCTCGCTAAGAAATAAGAGTCTTCTTACCTTTCAGAATATCAGGCAGTGGTTTGGCCAGTTCCACAGACTCGGCTTTCCAAGACAATAGACGGCATGTGGCTTTGTGCAGACGAATGAAGATTGCATTGATAATGTTGAACACTTCCTGCAGACTGCCACAAAACACAATTAAAACGTGACAGAACTCAACGGAACCTGAGGTTCTCATCGGTGCAAGAAAACTTAAGCAACGTCCACCGTTCATGTCTACAAGTGCCTGGCTGGTTTGTCTTTCACAATTACAGTATATTTTATTTACATGCTGCTTTAACATTTCTAGCCCGTTTTGTTTGCCTTTGCCGGCATGAATTAACGTCTGATTTAAAAGGCTTGTCATTGGCGCTATTCATCCAGTACTTGTGATTCAGTTGTATCAAAAGCCGCGCCTTCGTGGTAGTGATATCTGCAAGAAAACGTCAATGAATGATTTCAATACAAACAAATCAGTGATAAAGTAGGGCTCGATGCCACAAAGCAGATGAGACGTTTATAATACGTAGTTACAGACTACACTTGTGCTGTTATCACACGACACTGGAATAAAGACATTGGGTGCGCAGAGCCTGTGCACGCGCGAACGAATTTCCCCTCTGTACCAGTTGCTCGGAACGCACGCGCGGGTTTGTTTTGTTTCAGTGCGTGAAATACGCGACCACGGCGACATATTTTCTCCTCATTCTCCCCGTCCCCCAGAAATCGTTCACTTTCCACCGCATCCCCTCTCCCAAAACATATCTGGCATTGCTCAGGCCAACTCACCATGTTGCTTCCGTAATGTTTACCGCAGTTTAGTGCTTCCGCGACCAATAACATGCTACCATTGACTGTGACAATCAGGGGAACCAATGAAATTATTCGGGATTCCCCGGCCATATCCGATGATGACGAATGGAAGACCAATGAGCGGCCTAGCGGCCTAGGTTTGGTCCTCATAGTACTAATACATATTCTATCTAGTCAACAACCTCTCTCTCTCTCTCTCTCTCTCTCTCTCTCTCTCTCTCTCTCTCTCTCTCTCTCTCTCTCTCTCTCTCCTCATGTCTTTCAATTAATCTCTATTTAGGGTCTCCTCTAGGCGCGGCCGAGAGGTCGAAATGTTCACCTCACACATCGTGGACGTGTGTTCACTGCTCGGTAAGAATATATTTTAATCCGAGTGTGTACAGACGTAGAGAAACGATGCTGGGTTGACTGGGAAATTTGCATATAGGAGTATCACCCTGATCTAATCCATCAAGAATCTATGGAGATGCATGGACGCATAAGGAAGTTGGCGGAGCACATGATAATGATGATAGCTAGCACAGTACTGCTAGAGTGATCGGCCTTTATACGTCTTTCCTTGTTGGTTCGCTGCCTTTGAGGTCAAGCGTAGTGCACACCGGAACACAACTGTATGTAGTTAGATAGTACAAGTTCCATTGACTTGATTTACACTCACGGGACATATGATTCTAGACCCATGATGTTCTATGCCAAACGGCTCCTGGCGGTGACCTGGTCAATATTACACGGTCTACTACACAGTTTAAACCAAAAAAATAAAAGTTAGTTGCATATCCTTTACAGGACGTTTGCAGTCAACACCAGCATTTTTTTGCTGTTGTTGATGTCTTGGCAAGTTTTACGTTCAATAGTTTGCCATTGCTTTCTGAACGACCGGTATCCATACCATTTAGTAAAAAAACACCAGCGCAACGCGGTCTGCTGACAAATCGCGTGCATATGTATTTCGAACTCGGTTTGCGGGATCACGAATCACGTCCATAACGCCTTCGCCACGGAGACAGGCACTACAAAGTGCAGTAAGCTAATTTAGTGTGTGGATTAGCTTTCCTTGCTATCAGTGTCTTCTCTACATCAGGTGAACATTCTATGACTTCCGAGGTACTTATAATTTACATTCCTACGCCAAGGACGAGAAGTCAACTTTTAAGCTAACCGGCGTATTGAATGAACCCGCTACGCCGCGGTCTAAAGAGAAAGTTTCAGCGCATTAACTCTCTCAACCCGAAACACAATTTCCCGTCACACACGAACAATGGTGCGGATAACGCAATGAGAATACAAACACAAGGGTTTCCCTGTATGTGATACGTGAGTTAACGGGCGCGTAGGTGTAATGGTTATGACGTTACGCTGACAATGGCATGAGCGTGGCTAGGGCAAAGATGCCATGTCTGCTCTTGTCGTTCGCTACGAGCGGGAAAGATTAACAACCTCTTCCTCCGTGCACTCAGGTCTAGGAAATGTGATGGTCGTAACACTTCACACACCCACACCACGGTCCTGCTACCCAGCTTCTATAATGTGTTAAATTGTGTGAAACATGCAGCCGGCAAAATGTGACTTACTCACAAGGTGTTTAAACTAAGCACTCACCATCACCACCTCTGAGACTTGCCTACAGGCTTAGGTGTTCATGTCTCTCCACATATCTTGGTCTTTCTTGCTCCGGATTAACTCTGCTAATGATATTCCACAATGTCACCATTTGAGTCCCTCCTGCATCATTTCTCTCTGTCTTGAGTCGATTGTTTTCATTCATCACAATGTATTCCGGTGCCTCTGTTCTCATGATATGACCAAAGAACGCTGTTTGTGTTTTCCTTATAGTTGTATACAATGCTGCAGGCTCCGCGGCCGAGGAGTTACGGGCGCAGTTTGTGATCCCGCGTACCCTCGTTCTAATCACAGATTTAGCAGTAGTCCGCTTTGCGTTGGTGTTTTTACGAGATCACAACAGCAAAAATTGCTGGTGTTGACTGCAATGTCCTGTAAAGGATATTCAGTTAACTTTAACTGTGTATATAATGCTATTCTTTTCATCAGACTTTTACAGGCTATCATTGTTAGTTACACTCGCAGCCGTGGTATTGTGCTTGCAGCTCTTCTAATTTGTCAGTTGAGCAGCTATTGTATCTAGGACTGAATTAGGTTAATAAATGTGTCCTCTTTAGGCAAGTCTATCATTCACATGAACCCATATACTATGGAATATGAACATATTTCGCATCCTTTCATTTACAACCCTGTAGTTCTCCGAAAATTAGTTTCAGAGTCATGGTTCTTGTCTAATTGTTCCTAATGCACTGGGCCAAACAGTCTATGATCATTTTTTTAATTTTTAATTTTTTAATTTTTAATTTTTTTTTTTAATTTCTTATTTTTTTATTTGGAGAGGGGGGGGGGGGGGGGGGGGGGGGGGTGTCTTTTACATATAATTTGTTAAAATTAAACACAGACAGTCAAAATGTGTGGACACATTATGAGAAGAAATAAACTAGAGATAGAACTAAGTGACAACTGGCAAGACTGATGGGAACAGAACAAAGGGCAGAAGAGAGATACGTGTCTAGATGACCAGGCCACATGACATATACGACACACGAACACAGAGCTGATCCATAACTCCGATGCTCGTGTGAGGTGGCGAAACATGACAACCCACGCTTATCAGCATAACACATGATGATGAGATTGCGTTACTCTTAGTATGAATTTCTGTTTCTGGTGGCGGATATATCAACGCCTATATGTATCATGCCGGTGGTGTAATTGAAGATTAGGGTCATCGTATTTAAATGAGACTGCAAAAGGTAAGAGGAACCTTAAATGAATCAACTCGCCTGGCAGAGTGGCTAAGAATGCCGGGTTCGAATCCTCGGTAAGGTGTGGATTTTTTTTTTTCTGTTGGGGGAAAACGAAAATTCTAACGTGAACATTTCGCGGCGACTGAACCAGCCAGGCGGCATTAATTCCACAGGCTCAAGACCCCCCTGTCCTAACCACAAGGTACTATAGATAGTAAATGACAGACTGTGAATCAACGAAAATGTGAAGTAGAATGGGCAAGTTTTACTAGAACACAGTCTCAGGTGATGACATGAACGTTGCGACTAAAGTCTTCATCAGCACACAAGCTACAAACATACACTGATACAACTACATGGAACACTTCTACATGAAAATATATATAAAGTGAACTCACCTGTAGTGAGGAACCTGTTATGGACTTGACAAGTGTGTAGCACCAGAAAATCTGCCGAAGTCACAGAAGTTAAACTTAGCATCACACTTAGAATATTTAACTCTAACGTTAAATTAGTACAACTATGTGGACATGAAACATAGAAACATATTACAACGATTAATAACTGCAAACAACTATTAATTTGTGCGTGCGTAGAATAGAAAGACTAAGATGGTATAACACAGTGGTTCTCAACCTTTTTTGGACAATGCACCCTTTCACCATATGTTCAGAACGTCACCCCCCCCCCCCCTTTTTCGTATTTCCTCCCTTAAATCCCCCCCCCCCCCCGTACACAGTATGTATACGTAATAACGGAAGCTAACTTTAATAACATACCAGAACAAGTCTAGATGTCTACATAAAAAGTGATTTTCTGGTCTCCATCCATCCATCATGTGCCATGCCGATAAGCGTGGGCAGTCATGTTCTGTCATCTCACTCGATCACCAGAGTCGTGGATCAGCTCTGTGTTCCTGTCTCGACCATGTCACGTGGCCAAGCCATCCAGGTATTTACTTCTCGGTCTTCCCCTTGGTCTCTTCCCTTCCATCTTGCCAGTCGTCACCAAGTTCTCCAATTCATTTCTTCTCATAACATGCCCCCAAAAAAGATTTGACTGTCTACGTCTAATGTCTCTAATCAGTTTACGATCTTCATTTGTTTCTTGAAGGACTTGTTCATTGGTTTTTCTGTCTGTCCATGGTATTCTTTGCATTTTCCTCAAAAACCACATTTCCACAGCCATCAGCTGTTTTTCAGCTTGACTGCTTATTGTCCACGCTTCACATCCATACAAAAGTATAGGTTCTATGTAGCACTTCAACACTCTTTTTCTCGTTTCAATTGATATCATTTTATTGGTCAGTATGTTTTTCATCTTGCAAAAGGCTACCTTCGCAATGGCAATTCTTGTTCTAATCTCTTCAAGGCATCTCCCATCAGATGTTATGACTGTGCCGAGATAACTGTATCGATTCACTTGCTTAAGAATATGCCCATTTACTCGTATATCACATTGTGGTATTTCCTTCTTCCCAGTGACGACCATAATCTGTGTCTTCTTAATATTCAGTTCTAACCCTAGTTGTTCACTGTGTGCAACAACCGCATCTACTAAATTTTGCAGGTCCTGTTCATTGTCTGCAATCAAGACTGTATCATCTGCATATCTAATGTTATTGATGTATCGTCCCCCAATGTTGATTCCTTCCATATCTTCTATATTTCTGAAAATATTTTCACTGTACAGGGAAAAAAGATCTGGAGACATTACACATCCCTGTCTCACACCTCTTTTAATAGGCTGATATTGACCTACATTGTTATCAATTCTGATGGCAGCTTGTTGTTTCCAATATGTGTTTTTTCACAAGTCTAAGGTCTTTTCCATCAATTTGTACATCTTCAAGCATCCTTATCATGTCGACATGTCTCATTTTATCGAAAGTCTTTGTGTAGTCAATAAAGCAAAGATATAGATCTTTGTTTACTTCTATAGAACGTTCAATTACTGTTCTCCGTATATACACAGCATTTACTGTGCCCTTGCCTTCTACAAACCCACATTGTTCTTCTCCTATTTCTGGTTGTATCTTCTTCCTGACTCTTTGCATGATAATTCTCAGCAGAATCTTCGTGATGTGGCTCATTACACTAATTGTTCGATGTTGACCGCATTCCAAAGCTCCTGATTTCTTCTGGATTGCAATAAATATAGAATTACATAATTCAGGAGATATATCTCCAGTATCGTATATTGCGTTCAGCAGTCTGGCGATTTGGTCTATTCCATATTCTTCTAAGGCAGTGGTTCTCAACCGGTGGGGAATTCCCCCCCCCCCCCCCCAGGAGGGGATTTTAGGGTTTCCAGGGGATGAAGACCATTTCAAGATCGCGTTAATACAAGAACCGATTACTTGATATTGTTTTTCCCTTCATACTTTACAGTTAAGTACGTCTCATCCTTCTAAAATTCATTTTATGAAGTCAGTAGACCCACAAATCATGTTTTATGTGGATGTCTAGACTTGTTTTAGTATGTGCTATTAAATTTACCTTACATTTTTACGTATACTGTATAGGGGTTGGGAGATTTTTAGATAGGAAATATAAAAGGGGGTGGATGACGTTCTGAAAATACGGTGAAGGGGGGAGGGAAGGGCCAAATTTTTTATAGGAAGGGGGGGGGGATGACGTTCTGAAAATATGGTGAAGGGGGGCACGGGCCAAACAAGGTTGAGAACCACTGTTCTAAGGCAATGATCATTTCTGTTGTGACGTTATCTGTACCCGGAGACTTGTCAGTTTTCATATGGTTAAGAGCATTCTGAACTTCCATCTTCAAAATTGATGGTCCTTCATTATTATCTCGATGATCATGTTCTTCTCTTTGCAGGTCTACGTACATTATAAAACGAATTTCAGAAGGGAGATAGGTACAGAACCGTAATGTATGCAGGGAACAACAACATCAAATAATCAGTTCATGTATTAACGCGATCTTGACATAATCTTAATTCCCCCCACCCACCCCTGGAAACCTTAAAATCCCCCCCCCCTCCAACCACTGGTATAAAAGAATTATTAATGTAGAGCTGATGGAAAGACCTAACCAAAAACCAGCGAAACAAGGCGTGAGGAAAAAATGCTGGCGCTAGATACGACATACACTGAGAAAACCGGGAAATAATATAACCAGAAATTCCGTTGTCTAGATACGACATATGCCGGCTTCGTGGCTTAGAGGTTATGACTTTTCTCCGTAATCTCGTATACTCTCGTCGGTAACGTGATGACGGTGAGAATCAGCAGTGGTTCGAATCGCATCGGTAACTTACGGGGTATGTGAGCCGGCCGCTCAGAAAGCAATGGCAAACTACTGAGCTTAATCTTGCCAAGAAATCAACATACAGCTGAAAGATGCTGGTGTTGACAGCGATGTCCTGTAAAGGATATGCAAAAAAAAAAAAAAAAAAAAAAAGATACGACATACACCGATAAAACCGGAAAACAGTATAACCAGAAAGTTCGTTGTCTAGATACGACATATACTGAGAAAACTGGGAAATAGTATAAACAGAAAGTCCGCATGGCAAACGCAATTGCGAAGGACCTGAAACACATGGAGAAGAAAACTGGAGCCTGGAATGAATCACATGGAGTGTAGATGGAGAGTTGCATGAGACAGCACAAGACTGGACGGCTTGGGGGTGAACTGGTTCCTGCCCTGTGCTTCAGTGGGAGTTACAGGGTAATAGAGGAAGACGGCTGAGGCCGGTCTTGATGAGCTCGATCATTATCCAAATGTGTGGCTCTGTGTGTGTGTGTGTGTGTGTGTGTGTGTGTGTGTGTGCGCGCGTGTGTGTGTGTGTGTTTTAAATTGTGAGATTTATTTATGATGAAGCATAATATCTTAATAATTACTTGTGTATACAAAAAATGATGAAATTTAAATATGTTTTCATTACTCTCAGACGAAGGATGACACTTCGTACTTGTGCAGCAGCAGTGGTCGAGTAAACTCAGGCACCTCCTGTAACAGTTTTGGAACACCTGGTACATTTCCAAATGCCAAAAGCCTTTCTCTTGATGGATTCCTTTCCAGAATAAGGACATGTGTAGATACTATATTTTGATCATTTTTATACCATTTCCAACGTTAACTTAAACCAGACACCTTCCGTTTGAAAAACAACTCTATCCATTGCATAAAGTCACAGAATCCAGTTTAAGTCATATAATTATCCTTCTTTGTTTACAAAATCCATGTCTTTCAAAGGGCAAGAAATGAAAATGGTCTGTCTCTTGATTAGCATCTAACGTAAATGCAATCAAATATAATAGTCCAACTGATGAAAATGCCATCTCCGATGAAACACACAACACAACTACAAAAGGGTAGAGATAGTTTACGCCATGCCCGACCATTAACTCAAAATGAAATCCCATTTTTCATGATTATTTCCCCTCTGTAGTCGGAACAAATTGACTTCACATTTTTTAATACATTAATATTAACGACATACTTAAATGGCCCTAATTTACAAACAAACAAAATAAAGAATGAAAGAAACACCAAAATATGGCAGTGAGGTAAAGAACGTTAAAGTGTTATATTTGCATGTGAAACAAGAACAATAAGCAGACAAGCTGAGAAACATCCAATGGCAGCCGACATGTTTTTTAGGAAAACTCAAAATACACATTGTGAAGGACAGAAAATAAAATCAGAAAATAATACATGAAACAAATGGGTTGAGTTGAATTGAGCTGAGTTGAGTCAAGAACCGACATCACTGCACTAGGGGCATTCCTATTAGCGCCCAGTCTTCATCATCAACAGCCAGCGTAGAATTCCATTACTAATGGTGTCCGTTGCAATATGTCCGTCTAGCTTTACCTCTGAGTGACGGATGTCGACCAGATCCTCTTACCACCCTTTGCTGTTGAATTCTCGCTTACCAAGATAATCTATCTGTCCTTCTGCATTAATCACATTCTCCTAGAGAGCCTTCACCACATCTGACTTATCATGCATCAAATCAGCCCATAAGATGGCGGCTCCAGCCAATCTATCTGCCTGTTCATTTCCAACCACATCAGAGTGTCCTGGAGAAAAGATCAAGCGAGTGATCACAACCCTCGACCTCTGAATCGATGCAAGCTGTTCTGAATGAAGCATTTCCAGTCTTCACCTTTGCCAGCAAGCTTTGTGAATCAGTTACAATCACAACATGTGTATGAAGTTTGTTCTCCAATCAACGGAAAGCTGCAATAACCGCCTCCACCTTCATTCTCAGACTTGAGGCCGTGGTGTCATATGCCAGGCTCCCCTTTACTAGATATCTGTCGTTTTTTTAAAATTGTGCTATGAATCCCCAGGCACTTTTTTTTTGCCTCCTAACCACAGTCATCGGTATAGATAATCACATCGCCACTCACGGTCCAATGTGGATTATAACTCCACACAAGTCTGAATCTCTATTCTATAGTTGCACTCTTCTCTGATGGTCTCTTCTGCATGAGCATCTATGATCTTTCTCCCCGCAGCCTTTGACCCTTAACTGCACCCAGGGAATCATGCAGGAGGTGTTCCTTGTCCGCAGTGTAACAATGCGCACACAGAGACGACTAACAAGTTCTGCTGGGTGAATATGAATCAAACTTTATTTGAATTTGATGGCCACTACAAAATCTGAATACAATTCAATCCTGATGGCGACTTCTCTTTTCTAGTCCTAGGTGTTTACTGACTAACCCAACAACAAGCCACGTCACGACTTGAGCATCCTTCTTCTCATTCCATCCTGATGCTCAAGCGTGCTGTAGCTTTGCACACCTAACTAATACATTCTGCTACACCTTCCTATGTTTTGAAAAGACTTTTTTTTTCTTTCAAAAAGTCTTTACTCCTAATCCCTCTATCCTACACCTTCTCTCCTTACCTCCCACAATTTCTCTAATCCGCCCCAAACTAACTCTATTTTAAGTGAATATTTCCTTCCAATTCTACCTCATAGCAACCCACTATGGAGTCATACTTCTTCTTCGTTTACATATCCTCAATAACATTTAAATCTCAACTTTATACAATACATCATAACACATATGGTTACCTTTTTGAAATAAACACTCCGCTTAAAAATTCAAACGCTGTACCCTTCTGATACTACCTCAACTCCCTATTGTCATCACTACCCGTATTACCTCCACTTTCAACTAACCTGAAATCACTCGCACACGATAGGAAGACAAAGAATCGGTGCGCACCGAAGATGCAAAGAAGTAGAACTCTTCCACACAAAAACCACATTCAGTTAAATCACACACACCTTTACCCCCCTATGTCATTTGAGACTTTATGTAATAAAGTCTAAAACAATTATATCTTCTACAGTACCACTTATTATGGTAACAGTTTACGCTGCTATCTACAGCATCAAGCACCAACCATCAAAAATTCACTCCCAAATGTCTATATATTACAGACCTCTTTCCCCATTATACACATCACCTCACCTAACTAATCTTTTCCTATATATTCACTCTTAATCTCGCCGAAAACTTCAGCAACCCACTAATGTCCATTTATTATGGGCATTTCTCCTGAACCTCAATTTATGCCGTTATCTACAGCAACAATATACCGTTATTCTTTCTCAGTCCATATATTACGGACCCCTAAAACCCCATGGCATTTTATCTCTATTCGCTGTGAGCACAGTACTTACCCCCCTTTGATATCTACAGTATATAGTTATTCTTTGAAGTAAAACATGGCATTCAATTCATGTTTTACTATTTGTCTGGCGTAGCACGTTATCCACTTCTTCTTCTATAAGCCAGCAATCCCGTGTCTCTTATGAAAGTACATCATGGCTCTTCTGACCCCATGGAAACTATGTTCAAAACTTTCCCCTCATTTATCCCACTGCTACATACGTTATTCACATTAATCTTTTCTTCCCCAATATGGCGTCCAATCCATATATATTCTATCAATGCTCACTCAATGCAGCTCCCATCTTTAACTTCCCTATAACCATTTTACCTGTGTAGTAACTCCGTCACTTAAGTATGGCATATGTTTCCAATACCTCATAGCCATATCAACCTCTTTATGCTGATTATGACAGCCACAGAATATACCCATGAACATATTATTCACAAAGATAATGTGTCTCTCTACTAGTCCTCAGTAGTTTATTAACTCTTTTCTGAACGAAGGATACTATATAAAGCCCCATGTATTGCCTTTATTCTAGACAAAACCATGTAAATTAAACTTAACTTAACTAATTTCTAACATATATATAAACAAGGTAATTACCATTCAACATACAAGACAATTCACTTAAATTATGAGTGAAGCGAAATAAAATCACAACAGGACATCATACCCCCCCCCCCCCCCCCCCAAGTTTTTTTTACATCATTTATGTTTCCCCTCATATCAATAAAAGGTATTAACTCATTCAAAGAAAAACATATTTTAAAATAATATAACATGTATCCTATTAAATTAGAAGAAAATATCTAGTGTTACCTAACACTACTGGTCTCTTTTACGGACCAGTAGTTTGTACGCAAAAGACTAAAAACACAATAATCCTATTCTAAAATCAAATAGTGACAATCATTTTACAGGACCAAATCAAGCAAAAATAATATAACATACCATACATATTCAATCAACATTGGTCTCTTATACTAACCAATGAATATCTATTCACCCAAGTTATGCCTATTCTGTTATTCTTATAACATATAAAACAAAACAACTCAATGCCAAGCATTAACCCCCAAAATACGTATATATATATATATATATATATATATATATATATATATATATATATATATATATATATATATATATATATATATATATATATATATATATATATATATCTGTTACCTACAGACCAATTCCTAACTTAGAACAATATCTGTTCTTTCCACAAAAGTCATTAATTAATAAATGACCGTCAATCATTGATTCTCTCCCCTCACAATTTTCTATCTTTTACCAGACTAACTCCTAACACATCACAATATCTGGAATATCATCTTAAACAAGCATCGTAAACCATAGGTCAACTCACTTCACCTAGTACTAGTGTGGCGACTGTCTCAATGTTACCTCAATGTACCAGCAGTCATCTATCTACCAATAGAACCTGTGGCTCAGCACACCAATTGTTTCCCCTAGATTTTCACCAAGAATTACTACAACTACTTAATCATTACCGTTAACTACGGTATCTCCACCCTACTACGACCAGCAAAAAAATTTGTGTCCATTTACTATAGACCTCTCACCAATACATCTACTTACTGTACCAATAACTAATTCTACTTTTAAGTTTCTCGTCTACCCGACGCAATTAACTAACGTATCATTACTTTCCAACATCTCACCACAACTACTCTAAGCTATCCTCAAGTCTCTCCTAGCATTCTTGCACCGCGATGATAGTTAAATCAGTCACACTTATCGGAACACCTTCTCTAACATTCATTCATCTAATCTTATTTACCTCCGTATCTTTCACTCCTCTTCCTATTTATCGGGATTCTTTCAGAACAGCAACCCACACCACTTATGACTGACAACGGACCTCACTTTCCTCATTTCTCAGTATCAGGCATTCATACTTCGACATGTTCCTGTCAACAATACTAAACATATTTTATGAAACGTCATTCAGAATGTTAACTCTCTTTCTGTCAGCCTGTCATACAACTTCCATAAATTCCGTCCAAAATCACACATTCCAAACAAAAAACATTACACCTTTCTAATCACCTACTTTAACAATTTAGCACAAGCAAAACAGAGGCAACGACTATAACCAAAGAAGAACAAACAACAACCATTCAGCTAACCGAATATTTCTCGAAACAAGTAAAGAGTCTCAAGTGCCTAGGAAGTATAATATCATCAAATGGCAAACCAGAAGATGATATTGACAATAGGTGTAATAAGGCTATTCAACTCTCTGGACAATTGGACAACCATGTATCAACAACTACCAAGCCTAAGTGTGTCGATCACTTCCACCCACATTGACACTTGACGACATTTCAAAACCTCACTCCTGCTTCACTCAGCGCGACGAACACCTGTTTGTCTACACTTGTACTCACGCACGGACTAAACGCCTCGTACATGCATGCTGTACTTATCACTTGCCATCAGCCTATCCATTCTCGACGCACATATGTTTGTCTTATTTCTACTTTTCTCAATCATTCACTCGTTTTCAAAGGTCAGAATCTATATATTATCTCTCGCAAACTATATCTCTTTTACACACTAACCAGCACTATCAACTATCTCTCAAAACAAACCTCATTCCGCTGAGCCACTAACCTCGTAACTATCATTCTATATTTCTCCACACAACAACTTTCTCAGATTTAATCAGCTCTTCTTTCTCCGCAAGCATGACGTAATTACTTCATCCCCCTCACCAAGAACTCATATTCTTCAAGCATCAGTTTCCAGTCTTTTACTCTTAATACCCTCGCGCTCAACTGACTATTTTACACAGGATACTCAATTCCTCTTCAATCTATATCTCCTCATCAGACACTCTCGGTTCATCTATCAACAATACTATATTTACTTCTCAAACCACCAAGCGAAACTATCTCAGACATCACGTCATAGCTCTGAGTCGAACCATTTCTAGTACGAGCATTCATACTTAGTTTATCTCTCTCTCTACTAATTCTGTGCTGAATCTACTCTACTTTAATCACACCAGTTATACATCACTCAACGTGATTAACTCTCTGTATCTATCCATTCCGGACAAAGGACTATTTTTACCTTGTTTACTCTCCCTACACCGCAACCAAACACAAGATATCCTGTATTACGTATCCACGTAGAATATCATTTGCCGTGACTCTCTATCCTCAACAACACTATTGCCTACCCTGTACCATGTGATGCTACACCAAAAAAAATTCATCTGCCTATTTTAGACAGCCCATATGTATTTGCTCAAACCGCAATTCTTCTCATAAGCCAAAACAATTCCATTTGTTCTTCCTCACCCAAGGAATTTCAACAGCCATAGAGCGCATCCAAGCCAAATATTTCATTGTCTCTTAATACATTAGTACGTCTTTCTTTAATTATGTCCTCTTCACTATCTGTTGTTAACCTGTTGTTAAAGTACTCAGGTCTTAAGGTCATATATTCTTCTATTTTTCTTAAGTCACTTTCTGTCGTTGAGTAAATTTCCGCTATCTGTCTATTATTATTCTTCTTCTTAAATGATTTCTTTCTATTTCCTTTATTTGCGTCGGTCTGCTCACTGTTTCCTGTATACCTTACATAACGTTTACATTTCCCCATCTCGTCTTCAGATGACACACTGATAATAGTTCCCTCATCAGATTCATAGTAGTTTACTGCAGACACGTCGACCCTATTCCCATGGTCGGCTTTAGAACGTCTGACTTTCTTCTCACTTTTATTCCTCATGCTCCGGTTCTGTACAACTCCCATATCTTTACCTGAAGTATTCTCTCCATAACCTGAACTCTCACACCTAACATTCCTACACCATTTAATGTCTATACCTGAGGAACTTGATATCTCAGTTGTACCTTTATTGACCATCAGACTGTTTATATTTCTTTCCTCAATACTTTTCCTCTTTGGTTTCTTTTCGTCTTTGGTTTTCGTCTGTTTATCTTTCTTAATTTCAACCGTGTCTCTCTTAGTCGAGTGAGTTGGTTTTAACTGAGTCTCTACTAACTCAGTTTGACTTCCCTTTGTTATCTTTACTGTATCAACCTGTGTTTGTGTGTTCCGTTCTACCACTTCATTCACCTGTGTCTGAGTCTCTTGGTCTATTTTCTTCTGTTCTTGTCTAAGAGTCAGATTCGCAACCAGCTTAGTAGTTGAATTCTTACTTACATTTTCTTCTCTGTTCTTTGACCCTGACCTCAAATACTGTCTCCGTATTTGTTCAAACCAGTCGTCACGTTTTTTCCTAGCAGTCTTGCTATAGGATGGCCACTTCCATAACTTATTGGAAAAGTCTCTCTCAGGACCATTCTTGTATCTATAACAGTTATACCAGTCCGACCTTTCACCATTACGTCTGTTCTCACCGTCTTTTACTCTATATACATCAGGCCTTGGTTCGTCATAACCATATTGTCTTCTGTCTTTATTAAGCAATGGCTGTCTCCTGTTATTCTTTCCTACTCCATTACAGTCTACCATAAATCTATAAGGGTCTTGTCTAGTCGTTCTGTTCTGCAACGTTTCTACAAAATTTTCTACTTCATTAACTGCTACCTTTAACTCTCCCAACCATGTACTGATACGTTGTAATTCTACATGTAGGTAATTCATATTAACTTCTTTGTAATTTCTATCAAGCTTGAAACAATATTCCTACTTCTTCCTCTGCATATTCCTTGGTACCTGAAAAAAAAACTCGTCTTGAGCCCAGCTGAAATAATTCTCAATTATGCCTGTTTCTCTACTGTGCTGTGATGGGTCTGCCTGTTGCCATATCCTGTTGTTTCTTTTGCTATGCTGAAATATTTTACTATATACTAATACAATCAAATTCACATTTGTAACAACCTAATTTAAAGATATGATCGTATTTAACTTACAGAATTCCTAATAATAATTGTTCAACCAGTCAATGGTATCTAAAATGGCATTTAAAGTTTAACTAATTACCATTATTTCTGCTCTTGATCCAAGGAATATGGATTCACCTATGTCCGCTGAAAATTTTCTTGCCAGGTAGAACCCAATCGTTAGGAGTTTGTATTTGTTGAAATCATCCAAACGACCACGTAATTTCGGTGAGCTTCTTCCTCCAACGTCTCAAGTTTCAGTACCTTCAGCCCCTGGTTGGGCCCCTACCAGACTTCCGCCTTCTCTTCACCCGATAACAGGGCACATCTAAGCGACGTCTTGAAAACTGGTCTAGCTCAATAAAGCGATTTGACTTTGGGTCCCCTCTTCAGCAGGTCGGCAGCCCAGTCCGCCCAACCACCTCCGAGGGTTCCCTAACGATATCGCCTTTGTTGAAAAACATTCCCGATTTATTAGAGCAAACACGAGTGAAAATTTTTCTTACTTTCCAACCAAAGGAGCAATTGGCTTGATTCTTCAGGCAGCCAAGGTCACGGTTCAGTGAACATAATGGCTTTGAGTTCACTCTAGGTAGTCTTGATACAAAGAAGGTGACCGCTCTCTCAGAACAACGTTTCCATTGGACTCAAGTTGTTTATATTCGTTTTGAAATTTCTTTGCTCCTGAACCTGGACAATCTTAGCATGGGTCTGACTGACCTTCAAACGTAAGGTTAACAAACGGCTGGAACAGATGACAAATCGAGCGTCCTGGCCAATTTTGATGAAAATTACTTCGACTCAGGTGGCAAAAATGTGGAACAGCTTCCCTCCACTGGTAACAATGTTATGTAGATGGTTCCATCTCAATATCTTGATTTTAATTTGGTTAGTCCGAAAATTGCTTCAAACTTTTGACTTCCAAAAAAATCGTCCGGTCTTAGACTTTTGTTTTGAAGGACTCAGAGAAAACCTGTTGGTTATTCATATTTTTCTTTTCTCAGTAGGGTGGTAACAATCTCATAGAAGTCCGCTATGGCAGGTCGGTTTCCATACTTCGCATTGTGGCCACGGCATTATCCAAAAATCGAGGTGCTGGTCTGCGGCACCATTTCATCCTCCTGTAACAATGCGCACACAGAGAGGACTAACAAGTTCTGCTGGATGAATATGAATCAAACTTTATTTGAATTTGATGGCCACTACAAAATCTGAATACAATTCAATCCTGATGGCGACTTCTCTTCTCTAGTCTTAGGTGTTTACTGACTAACCCAACAACAAGCCACGTCACGACTTGAGCATCCTTCTTCTCATTCCATCTGATGCTCAAGCGTGCTGTAGCTTTGCACACCTAACTAATACATTCTGCTACAGCAGATACCTTGTGGTATGACCTTGCCTGCAACACCTTGCGTCTGTCCGCAATGGTCGGCAACGCCAGGACGTATCGCATACACACTATTGTGGTATCCTCATGGCTTCATTATGTATTCGCTCTAGTTTCACTAACTGGCTCTTTGAGACAGTGAGCATTTCCAGTCTATACTCTACCACTGAAATGATCAAGTAATGAAAAAGTAGTGAATAGCATTTTCTGCTCCAACTCCATTGCTACCATACTGTACAGTACATTGAGCCCCTTCTGACATTGTGTAACCACCACTTCAACATGAAAAGGACAGGCTTCTATCAAAGTGATTTCCAGGTACTTCAGTCTGCTTTCTCTATTCACAATTCTACCATTTATTGTGAGGCTTGGGAGGTCAGCTTTAACAATCCCATTGTCCAGAAAGTACCATAAGACAGACATGAAGCAAATGAAAACAGTAAATTGATTAGCGTAAATTGATTAGTAAATTTATGAGCGCATAAATGCCTTTGAATATAAATGTTATAGACGGGTTCTAAGAATATCTTGGAAACATAGAAGAACAAATGCATCCATACTTCAAGAGCTGAATATTGAAGAAGGTTGGCTATTAAAAACGATAAAACGAAGAAAATAGAAGTATTCTGGTCACTTGAAACGTCACGAAAGTTTGGAAAGAATAACAATGGAGTGGTATATGCCTTGGAAGAGAGGAAGAGGAAGGCAAAAGGGAAGATGAGTGCAGGATGTGGTGGCTGATGTCCAGATACCAAGAGCATGGACATTTCATGTGACAACACCGATGCTAAAGTTATATCGGACTCGGGACGTCTTGCTTATGATCGAGAGGTTTTCGGGAAGGTAGTTATGGCAGTGAGGTTCTGCAAAGGACATGCTACTGAATGAATGAATGAAATTGATTAGAGAAATTAGAAGTGGATACTCGAGAATTTTGGGCACGATGTAAGAAGAACTAAACTTGAAAACCTAGCGATAACTAGCACAATTAATGTGAAAAGAGCAAAGTACTTAGATAAATACCTGGATGGCTTGACCTCAGGGCATAATGGGGATAAGAACACAGATCTGGTCCAAGGCTGTTTGAATGTATGTTGGCTAACCATGAGAACCCACGCTTATCGGCATGGTACATGATGATGCTGAATATCAAAAGGGAGACAGCGGTCCAGTATCGTACGTTGTATCCTCACATATATGGAGTTATCTGAGGGCGCAATGAAAGTCATCTTTTACAAATCAAACCATCGCGAACCAGTTAAATAGTATGTCATGCCATGTTAGGTTGTGTATTCTGAAGACAGGTGCACATTTCTGGAAACGTCCTTCCACTTGTCCAGGTGTGTATGACCAGCTGATGACCTTACTCTGGTGATGTCCTTCCACTTGTCCAGGTGTATGACCTGCTTATGGCCTTATTCTGGTGATGTCCTTCCACTTGTCCAGGTGTATGACCTGCTTATAATCTGATTCTTGTGAAGTTCGTTGGTGTTTTCCTGCGGCATCAGTGTCAATGATAGTGGCAGGCGGGGTGGGGAGGGGGGGGGGCGCCTGTAGGGCACTGGCTAACCGGTTTGCCTCTCGGCCCGGTGGCCAGGTGTTTGAATCTAAATCTAGGCAGATTGTTTGACATTGACATGGACTGAGTCCACATACACAAGAAAACACACACGTACATACATGTAAACATACACACATGCACACATACACATACTCACACATATATACACAGAAAGGTACACTAATATACACACGAAAACACAAAGGCAAACATTCACACATGAACACACACACGCACACACATTTATATATATATATATATATATATATATATATATATATATATATATATATATATATATATATATATATATATATATATATATATATATATATATATATAGAGAGAGAGAGAGAGAGAGAGAGAGAGAGAGATACACTAGCATACATAGACAGACATACACAGACAGACACACAGAGACAGACAGACATTCAAGATTTTAGTTAATATTCTAGCACGAGAAATACATGTTCAACCTCGGTACAGCTCCGCTTGCTGATTTCTCTCTCAGCCAGGATTCACCATTCCATCTGTTACGGTATTTAAAAGATAGAGACAATGAGAAGGCACAGAAGGAGAAAGAGAGAGAGAGGTGTGACATAGTACAGTGGAAGGTCATATAGTATGCTCAGACCGCAGGCATAAATGTGTCACGGACCAGACATATGTCACAGTCACCCGCACCTGCGCGCTGTCAGTGCGACCTAACCTGATCGTCTGATCTGCTTTGTGGATGAAAGTTGTTCAGGTTACTTTTTTGTTTTTATTCCGCTAACAATAACCAAGTCAAAGTTCACTGTAGCGACTTCATTACAGGCAAAGATGAATGTTAGTTCAGTGGAATGAACGCTATTGTTAAATGCGATTGTTAACCCCTGTACTTATATTTCTTGGTTCATTTTTTAAAGGGATACGTCACAACTAGTTATATATTTATTTAACTTCAAGGTTGAGCTGGGTTGAGTGAAGAAACGACATCACAGCTCAGAGAATATTTGCGCCCATTGTGGTCTTCAACAACAAGCGAAGAGTACCTTAAATAATGGTACCAGTTGCAGTTTGATTATGTGTCTTGCTGGACTTTCCTCGGAGTTCTTACTGTTCGACTTAGGCGTTCATTATAGTAAGATTTACTTCCTTCGTACAGATTCCATTCAAAGTAATGGACATACATATATAAAAGATAAATAAACATAGTCTGAATACCACGAGCATAGACATTTCCTGTGACAACACCGATGCCGAGTAAGATATTTAACAAATCATTTGAAAATCACATGTGCGTATTTGAATATAAATGTTTCAGAATATTATTTACATGTCATTGGACGGAGAAAAGATCAAACAGCTAGTTATACACTGATTTAAATCCGATGTTGAGCTGAGATGAGATGAGTCAAGAACCGACATCACAGCTTCTCGGGATATTCCCATAAACGTCCCGTCCTCGTTTTCAACAACCTGTGAAGAGTGCCAATACGAATGGTACCTGTTGCAGTCTGATTAAGTGTCCGCCTGCCTTTTCTCTGAGTACTGAGTGCCCGCCTTTCCGTGTATTCATGGAAGGTTTACTTCTTTCAGATTCCATGTAAGTTGCCGGGCATACCCATATAAAAGATAAACCAACGTAAGTCTGGATACTAAGACCGGGCAGTTTCCTGTGACAACATATGGCAACGAAGCTTAGACATGTAACAAATAAGCTGAAAAACATACATGCTCCTTTAAACATAAATGTTACAAAAGAGCACTAAAAATTCTTTGAGCTAAAAGAAGAACAAACATATCTCCGTAAATTTATGTGTGTGTGCATTTTTAGACACATACTAGTGAATCAAGTTGTGAAGAAAAGATGTTGTTGAATTGAAAGCACATTGAGAAAACCTGACAATAGTATATAGCTAAGATAACCTTTGTCTGGATTTCAGAAGGTACAAGAAATACACAAAGATCTAACACCACATGGAGAAGAGAAATATACACAGAAATGAATAACATAGAGAGGACATAGAACTGCGTGAAACAGCTGAGGTGTTGGTGAGAGTTGGTTGAGTGTCTATGCCCCAATGAGAGATAAAAGGGTGAAAGAAGAAGACGCTGGGGAACTCTCCAGCTTTATGATGAGATCGATCCCGGTTGATTTCTGAGCCTGGGCTGGACGCCGCATCTCTCAGCAGGACTCCACTCACACCACACCACAGAACAAGGAATGGAGTTGGCTAACGGTTACATAGGAACTGGACGACCACATGTATGTTCAAAACTACATGCAAGCAAAATATAAAACTGTTTGGCATAGACAAGACAGTCTGGGACGTCTACGTGCAAACAAGACATAAAATTGTTGGGCATAGACACGACAGTCTGGGACGACCGGCCACTGGCCGTAACACGCGGACGTGCACTGTAAGGAATCGCCTTGAACTCTATGAAGAAGGTCACTCTACACAAAGACGAAAGAAGAACCCACCAAGCTCTGTAGCTGGAGACTTCCATGGGACACATCAACTCATTGTCAGATAGACCTGTATGCAGTTAGCAACTAAAAGATCCATGTACTTGATTTACACAAATGAGGCATATGATGCCAGACCCACACTTTTCTATACTAATCGGCTCTTGCTGGGTCACGTGGTCAATATTACACCGGCAGTCTTTACTTCCCAAGACATGTCCTGGCACTCATATTTGTTTATTTCTTTTCATATCCTTTTACAGGACATCGTAGTCAACACCAGCATTTCTGCCGCTGTGATCTCTTGGCAAGTTTACATTCAGTAGTTTGCCATTGCTTTCTGAACGACCGGCACCGATACCAACGCAACGCGGTCTGCTGCCAAATCGCGCGCAGCTATGCTTCGAACGCGGGTATACGGGATTACGAACCGCGTCCGTAAGCCCTTCCCAACGGAGACTAGCGGTGCTCATTTTAGGCCGGGTTAATTTTAACATCTGCCTAAATGTGGATTCGAACCCATAACCACCTAGCCAGCCATCAAGCGTCTAGCCACCACTCTGCCACAGCTCCATAAATACACATGTGCCATAGGAGGCACCCGCTGAGGGTATGTGAAGGGTTAAGTCCATCACATTGTCTATACCTAAGAGACAAAGGAATGGGTAGCTAGCTTGTCTTGACCTCCCGGACACAGCGACGATATCTGGCATTCAACCCTTGTCACACCGTGCTCAGTCCTAACCATTACATCAACGTGACGTGGTTGAATGAGACCGTTGATAACTCACGAATTTGAATAGGTTAAGAGTTGTAAAATTATTATACATAAATAAAACGTATATTGTAGAAAATGAAATACGAGGGGGCTTCAAATGAAAATTTTAAAGGTCTGATAGAAAGGCTATTGTCTTGGAATCTGACAATATTGTTGTTAAGGATGTGAAGAGTGTGAAGCACGAGGCATCATGGAGCAGACGAACATGGCGATGTCATAAGGACAATGTAAAGATGATCGCCCAACTTTTGACATGCACCAAAAAAGGAGCAGCGCTCTGTTATCCGTGTTTTGATCAGTGATGGGATGAAACCTATAGAAATGCATCGGCGAATGAAGGTCCAGTATGGTGATGCATGCCTGTCAGTCAAGCAAGTGTATGAATGAAGGTCCAGTATGGTGATGCATGCCTGTCAGTCAAGCAAGTGTATTGTGATGCATGCCTGTCAGTCCAGCAAGTGTGTGGTGATGCATGCCTGTCAGTCAAGCAAGTGCATGGTGATGCATGCCTGTCAGTCCAGCAAGTGTATTGTGATGCATGCCTGTCAGTCCAGCAAGTGTATGGTGATGCATGCCTGTCAGTCAAGCAAGTGTATGGTGATGCATGCCTGTCAGTCCAGCAAGTGTATTGTGATGCATGCCTGTCAGTCCAGCAAGTGTGTGGTAGTGCATGCCTGTCAGTCCAGCAAGTGTATTGTAATGCATGCCTGTCAGTCCAGCAAGTGTATTGTGATGCATGCCTGTCAGTCCAGCAAGTGTATTGTGATGCATGCCTGTCAGTCCAGCAAGTGTATTGTGATGCATGCCTGTCTGTCCAGCAAGTGTATGGTGATGCATGCCTGTCAGTCCAGCAAGTGTGTGGTGATGCATGCCTGTCAGTCCAGCAAGTGTATTGTGATGCATGCCTGTCTGTCCAGCAAGTGTATTGTGATGCATGTCTGTCAGTCCAGCAAGTGTGTGGTGATGCATGCCTGTCAGTCCAGCAAGTGTATGGTGATGCATGCATGTCAGTCCAGCAAGTGTGTGGTAATGCATGCCTGTCAGTCCAGCTAGTGTATGAGGGGAGTAGGAAGTTTTAAAGCGGTGTGACTTCTGTCACAGACTGTTCACGACCGGGTCAGGCACACCGAGTAGTGACCCCAGAGAATTTATTTTTTTGTACAGGAATCCTAGCATTATTGGTGGTGGAGGACTTACATTGAACGCAATTGTGACTGCATCGAAAAATGATACATTTGCTCTCTACATTTTTTAAAGAATATATTCACACACACACACACACACACACACACACACACACACACACACACACACACACACACACACACACACACACACACACAATTTAAGGTTTTCATTTGAAGTCGCTGGTAATTCGTACACAAACACTATACACATCCATTCTCTTTCTTTCTCTTTCTTGAAGGCAGCCACGGCTGTTGATGACTCGTGTGTTCGCTTGTCGGTCCGTGGCCATGAGTTCGTATCTGCATTGGAGAGGATTCTTTAAACTAACCCGGGCTCACAGGTCGTTCCAGCCTCTGACATGGTGACTAGGAAATGTCTTGGGAAATACAAACGACCATCATGATACAGACCACTTGTACCGCCGAAAACCGAGTGGT
This sequence comes from Cepaea nemoralis, assembly GCA_014155875.1. Taxonomy (NCBI): domain Eukaryota; kingdom Metazoa; phylum Mollusca; class Gastropoda; order Stylommatophora; family Helicidae; genus Cepaea; species Cepaea nemoralis. The sequence continues at coordinate 551,189 of JACEFZ010006318.1, read as the reverse complement.
CCATACAACATATTGGTCCTTTACTTTGTGTTTTTTTTTTAAAGAGAAGTCAGAGTGGTCTTGCAGTTTAATGTTCTTAGGTCTCAGACACTATAAACTACCCCAATATTACCCTACTGTCTCAGACGCTATAAACTGTCGAGTGTTACCCTACTGTCTCAGACACTATAAACTGTCCCAGAGTTACCCTACTGTCTCAGACACTACAAACTGCCCCAGAGTTACCCTGGTATCTTAGACACTATAGACCAGAGGTTCCCAAACCACGGCCCGCGGGCCACTTGTGGCCCGCCAGCTGTAAGAAAGTGGGCCTCGTTGTTTAATATAATATGTTTTAATAATTTTTTTTTTAAATGCAGTTGGGGCGCCCCGTCAGCGTGAGATAATTTACTCTGCTCATGGTTGTTATGCTTATATATTATCGAATGCACCTGTTCAGTTCACAACGAAATGTTATGAAGTTCCCATACCCCAGCCTGGTCGACCAATCAGAGTGCGCAAGGCGCTATGTTATCGTCTGTTACAACTGTTTAACAGAGTCGGTAGTATTGTGTTGAAATTAGATTTTTTCACTTAAAAATTTACCGTTAAAGCCTATAAACATGAGTGTGGAAAATCTAAAATCAAACAATGGTAAAAAGCGAAAATGTGAAGATTTTGGTTGTCGTGAATTCAACGAAGATTGGAGGGAGAAATTTATGTTTATGTCTAGCCGTAGTGGTAAACCAGTTTGCTTAATCTGCGGATGTTGTGTTTCTGTTAGAAAAAATTTTTAATTTGGAAAGACACTTCACGACCACATTCAGACATAAATGCTCAATATCCGATCAATTCGGAGTTAAGAAAAGATTTCATAGAGACAGTTCTCTGACCAGGCAGCAGTCATTTTTCACCAAGGCTAACGAGCAGAACAAGAGTGCTGTTGTTGCATCGTACAAAGTCGCTCTTCTGTTGGCTCTCAAAAAAAAAAAAAAAAGCTGTTCACCGATGCAGAAGAAATAATCAAGCCTTCCCTTTAAATAGCTGCTAGAATGCTTGGCGATAAAAAGTGAAACAAAATTTGATCAGATAATACTATGGCCAGGCGAGTTGAAGAATTAGCCAACGATGTTCATCATCAAGGAGCAGCACATATCAAACATTTGTAAATTTTTCTATCATTGGCAGTGGATTCAATATTCAAGAATTGAATATTGAAGAAGGTTGGCTATTAACGACGATAAAACAAAGAAAATTGAAATATTTTGGTCACTTGAAACGTCACGAAAGTTTGGAGAGAACAATAATGGAAGGATATATGCCTGGGAAGAGAGGAAGAGGAAGGCCAAAGAGAAGATGGGTGCAGGAAGTAGCGGATGATCTCCAGATGAGTGTATCAGATGCGGGACATCTTGCTTATGATCGAGAGGTTTTCCGGAAGGTTGTTATGGCAGCGAGGTTCTGCAAAGGACATGCTACTGAATGAATGAGTGAATGAATCCGTTACATCGCCACAGAGTTAGCTGCAGTGCCCTACATATCCATATTTTTCCATTCGCTCTCCTGGGTGCACCCCCATCCCCCAGCGCGGGTTCCCTCACCGTTTATCTTAGCCAATCACCGAGCTTCTGGTTGTACTGACCTTTAGTCAGTTGACCCCGTTAACCACGACATCCAGTTTATTCTATCCATGGATAGCCGTTCAAGCTAGGACACAGATACGTGAAATTTAGACTTTCATGTAGTGTCTTTCGTGAATTTGTTAGTCTATTTTTGTTTGTTTGTTCTGTGCTGACGAAGGCTTTGGCCGCAACGTCCATTTTGTTTTTTGTAGTCGTGCTTTGGTAAAGCTCACAATCTACTTCTCGTTTTTCAGTGATTCATTCATAGCAATATTGGAACAGTTTCTTGGCAGCACGACATTGAAAAATCATTGTATCATTCACCAAGAAGCTCTGTGTGGAACGACTTTAAATCTGAAACATGTCATTATTGTTGTTCTGAGATGTGTGAACAAACTTCGAAATAAGGCGCTGAACAGGCGTTTGTTCAGATAGTTTCTATCAGACCTGAACGAGGAATACTGTGAGCTACTGTTACATTGTGATGTCAGATGGCTATCTAAAGGGAACGTTCTGTCACGTTTCTGGGTACTGAAAAATAGTATCTATCTGTTTTTGTCTTGGGGGGGGGGGGGGATGCAAAATGCATTGACTACAGAACAGGAATGTCTGACTAATGATGACTGGCTTAATGACCTGGCATTTTTGGGGTACATCACGTCTCATTTAAACTCTTTAAATGCGAGGATCCAGGGGGGGGGGGGGAAATATTCACAAATGTGTGCGATAACATTTCTTTATTTAATATGAGACTACGACTGTTTATCTGACAGCTGACTGAAAGGACTTTAGAGGTGTTTGCAACGTGGTGTAAAAGAAATTTGACTTGTTACAGTACAAAGTAAAAGTTGAAAGTCTTCTGGATATCTTTCAGTCGTGATTTCAGGAGGTCAAAATAAAGGATAGTGTTGCCCTCTTCATAAATCCGTTCGTATTTCCTATTGCCAAGCTCTGTCAATTACAGCAAAACCTTCAGCACGAAGTAATTGATTTGAAATGAAATTCTGCACTGAGATGTAAATTTCAGGAGCTGCCTGCTTCACCTTCAGCTGATCATATGATTTCATTCTGGCGACTATTGCCTGTCGAACAATTTGAACACTTGTGTTCATTCGCATATAGATACATTTGTCGTTTTGGTTCGACTTGACAGATGCGAGCAGTCATTTTCCCCAAAGACCGTTATAAAAAAACAAGCAACTTTCCAGACTCACCAACAGTAACCTAGCTGCGCTTACGACTTTGGGCTCGACAGATTTGTGCCCAGACATTTATAAACTGGCATCTGAACTTAAGCAACTGGTTATGAAGAACAGTTACAATTGTACGTAAATTAATTACATTAATAGCGATTTTCGAAACTGATTAAAAAGTTATTGTTAAATGGAATTTTGATTGTAAACTAAAAAAATGACCGCAGTGTAGTACTAACACTGACTGCCTTTAAAGTTTTAGAATTGTGTTGCCCAAAGTTAAGAAAGGTAAGAATGATATTGCACGACTTTTATAATTTTATAATGTTGTGACCGCTTAACTACCGAAAATAGTAGATATGGCCCTCTGCTTGAAAAGCTTGGGAACCACTTCTATAGACTGTCCCTGTGTTCCCCTGGCGTCTCAGACTTTGTTTTTACATAAGGGCTCGCGATTCCCCAGGGGCAACAGCCGCACGATCAGGTCCCTCGTCCCTGTGTATCATTCTGATGACCGCCTCTGCATGAGGCTCTGGCAAGATCAAGTGCAGATACAACACAACACTTGGATCTTAACAGAAGACTTCGAATACTCGATTTTCATCCTGGTGTCTCAGACGCTATAAACTGCCCCAGTGCTCCTCTGCTGTCTCAGATATCAGGGAGGAACCAGGAACACGTCTAGTTAATTGGCCACGTCCTCGGGAGCAGTCATGAAATTTTAATAATTCTCTTCCAGAATCCCCGACACCAGGAATGATGTCTCCTCACGCGATGTGCAGTGGTCACGTGATCTTATGGGACTGGTGGGACCATACATCACACGTAACCTTAGTCTAAAGTTGGAGCAAATTACAGATTGTCTACCCGTTAACTGGTTTTACTGTGGTTTGGGTACTTCTATTTGATTGCAATATGTTTGTGTCACAAAGAATATCGGCATTTTTTAACGTGTGTAGATTATTTAATTGTAAACCTAACATATTCGATTTGCATTGAACAATAGGTACATTATCAGAGTTTTGCAATTATCCATAAAATTGTGTTTTTTATCATCCGCTAGACGACTCAAAAGTCATTACGATAATTGGTAAACAAATGAAAGCAAATAATCGTCGAAGCCTTAAAGGTATGGTTTTATATGAGAATGCTGAAAATTCCTTGGACAGCTAAAAATAGTACTCTGGACACTTTGAGGAAGGCCAAGTTCCAAAGACAACTTATCATAAACATCAGAAGAGACAGTCATCTTTTATTTTTGCCACATTATGAGAAGACAAAATCAGGAACATGTTGGGACAACCAGAAAGATTTGTGGAAAGAGAGATAGAGGAGGACAGACAGAGAAAATTCTGGACAGTTTTGTGTCATGGCACGGAAAGGAATCAACACATCATTTGATCCATGTTGTAGGAAATCGCAATTTGTGGAAAATATGTGATTGCCCAAACCAGTCGGCAATGCACTTAATGATGAGATGACACAAGAAACAACAAAGGCGGTAGCACGGAAGAAATTATTTAGTACACATACGCGGAAAGTTCACAATTCAAAAGGCCCTCTTAGTTTACTCTAATGCGCGTACAATACATGTTGAGGAACCAATGAGGTTCTTGAAATTAATTCACAGGTATTGATTGACACTCGTAAAAGTAAAGGAAATAACAAAGAGATCATATGACATTTTATCATCATGCCGTGGCTCGATATGTGCAAAATATTTTCCGCATAAGTATGTCTGCTTAATGTCTTTGACTGCCATTGTTGTCTAGGTCTGTGTACAGAGAAGACAGTCTGCCATTGTTTGCGGAACTATTCAACATTATAAATATGAATATTATTATAGTCACACCTGGCTAGTGATGGCATTCTGTGATGGTCTCTAGTTGGCCGAGCGTTGGAGTTCGCTTGTTCCTTCAGCTTAATGGATGCCGCAGGTTCGAATTCCAATGTACCTAGGGTTTTTAATGTCTATAGCATACGATAGTCCAGACGTCTATGCTTTTTTTTTCTGTGTCCATATAGGTATACATTTTTGCCTGTAAATGTTAATCCCGTGCTAATTTATTCTGATCAACATCATGTGCCATGTCGATAAGCACGGGTGGTCATTTTCACCTCTCACGATCACGTGTCTCGGATCAGCTCCGTGTTCTTGTCTCGAGTACGTAAAGTGACCAAGCCATCGAGGTATTTATCTCTTTCTCTTCTTGCACGTAGACTAAGCTAACAAGCAACAATCAGAAGTGTGCCGTAAGTGTTAAACATTAGCAGAAGACAATGTTTCGTTTTTCCTTTATTATTACTTCCTTGATTAAAATGTCTGTTCATGCCAAGAAAGTAAAGAGCTGAGATATTTGACACTGATTCTCCCCAACTACGCCTAAGTGTTTCTAAACATGGAAAAATATCTCTGTCATCATGTACTGTATACAGTGAGAATAGAATTCCCTTTCACACCATGGGTCCTGTTGGCTTTCCGAGGGTAAAACAAAGAAAGATGGTAAAACGCCATGGGTCGTATTGGCTATCAGATGGTAAAACAAAGAAAGATAGTAAAACACCATGGTCGTATTGGCTATCAGATGGTAAAACAAAGAAAGGACTCTTGATTGTCGGTTTGGTGGTCGTATGTTCGAAATAACCATAGAGGTAGAGTTTTTTTTATTTATTTATTTATTTATTTATCTTATTAATTAACCAGGGCTACTTAGTCGACCCAGTCTAATATGTGTACCAGAAAATATCCTGGGAGATAAAGACAGCCGAATCAACCACTGAATGTTGTTTGATCCACAAAAATATGAGCTTAGCACCATGTAACCAGTAGCTTCTAGGTGTGTAAAAACGAGTCCTTCTTTCACTTTATTTATCCGCCTCAATGTATGTAAAAATGAGTCCTTCTCTCACTTTAGTTATCCGCCTCAATGTATGTGCTTGCTTGCTTGCTTGTGTTCGTTGGCTTGAGCTCCAACGCGAAGTCCTGTATGTCGGATGAAGGCATCCTGTTGTCCAACATCAGTGTGATGTCATACAGGACCTGAGTTTTGCGTGAGTATCCGTTGTGCCATGTCTGGCTTATTGGTGTGCAGACTGGTGGTTCCTCGCCGTACAGGCAGACACTCTCCGACTTCGGAGGAATCGGCGATCCTACTGACTTTAGCCAGGACCCCGAAGGGACCTGTTGCCCAGGACGCTCGACGAGGACTCGTCAATAGGTCTTGGCCAGTATATAACCCGGCCCTGGTGCCTTGGAAACACCTCTGCGTCCCCTCAATGTATGTAACAAAGAGTCCTTCTCTTACTATAGTCATCCGCCTCAATGTGTGTAACACAGAATCCCTCACTTACTCTAGTTTTCGTATATCCAGCCCGCCTCAATGTGTGTAATGAGATCCGTTACATTATGTTTCTTTACTTCTTCTTTTGATATGTCCGTTGAACTTCATGTGTCTGTTATTTTCCATTAAATGTTGCAATCCCCAAAAGAGTTTACTGAAAAACTGGCAAGTAAAAAACAGCGAATTCTCACATTTTTTAGTGTCTTACTTAATTCTATTCCTGATTACATAACAGAGTCGGGGTGCACTTGATACCGAAAGGCTGGGCTCCTGGATCAATCCCTTTCAGTTGTAGGATAAATCTGTTCTCACCTTTACGACTCGCCAGTCAATCAAAAAGGTAACGTGTCCTTTGCCATGACTTTGCGGTCAACCCCAAAAATGGTTTATTTACAGGACAATGTTACGTTTTTCACCTTTACAACTCTCAGACAATCTAACAGATTAATTGTTCTTTGTCATAACGTTGCGATCAACCCTTCAAAAATGGTTACTGAATGAGAAGACAACGATAAAGTATAAATGACTGGTGTAAGGAATTAACAACATACCCATAATCAGCGCATCGGAGGTTAAAGCGCAATTGCATCATGCCCCGCGGGCATACAGAACTCTCCAGTCAACATAATCCCTTATAACAATTATCTAGGCAGGAAACTAAGCGAGGAAGGGAAATGGCTACCCCACCGCAACAGTCATGGTCCAGATTACAGGAAGGTGAGCTGCGCCAGGATCGTGGCTAGACGCCAGCCTACCACACCGGTGCTTTTGGGTTCCATCCGCATCGGGGCGGTTACGTATTTTAATAACTAACCTGGGATCCCAGGTCGATCCAACCTAAAATGAGTATCAGGTAATGCCTTGGGAAATAAAGGAGAGTGTGGAAAAGACGTATAATTTACTAAGTATACATGAAGGCCAAACAATACAACCCCAACGTTAATCTCTGCACTCCAACGTTAATCTCTGTAATTCTCAACATTAATCTCTGCCAGGAGACTTATTTATCTGTTTAATTATCGAACAGATACCCATCCCGTTATGTTATTCTCCTCTGTGTCCATCATACGGGTAATGGGAGAAGGGTGTTCAGTGTTTAGGGAAACCCCGAGAACGACTGGCTGCGAGGTGTTGGAACCCTGGGAAGTCTGAGCAAACTGAGTTACAAAGTTACGAGAAGTTGTCACATCTGCTACCAGACATGTTCGATGATCTTGCCGGGTGTTACAGAAGTGTCCTTCCATGTTTATGGGCTTCTAAAGTCAATTTCCAGCATGCAAATAATATACGTTAGGGAATAACACTCTTCCTTGCCTGGCGTTAATTTGACGGGATAATTTACCATCAAGCCAGCGGTTTCAGCCAAACTTCAACGGGCAGATTTTCGATGGGTCAGACATTTGAACTGGTGAGATGATATCCCCACTTGGCATAACCTCTAATTGAAGCGTAGCAAAAAAGCAAGCATAGTTTCATTATAAATAAGGCAACATATATATGAACATACATATGAACGTTAGAAAAAAGATTTATTGCGTATTACAAAGAACCAATTATAACATATTGCTGCGAATCCTGGACAATTGAAAAAAGATGTGTTATATAAGAATACTGAAAATTAATTGGACAGCCAAAATGAGCAATTTGGACATTTTGAGGGAAGTTACGTCGCAAAAGACAACTTATCACAAACATCAGAAATTAGGCAGTCATCATTTGTGGCCACATTATAAGAAGACAATCAGTGGAACATGTTATGACAACAGGAAAAAATCGTTAAAAGAGAAATAGGGAAAGACAGCATGAGAAAATTCTTCTTATAACTGGTTTTATTTCATGACACGGAAAGGAGTCAACACACGAACTGATCCATGCCGTCAGAGATTGCAATTTGTGGAGGGGCACGATCGTTCACACCAGCCGGCAAGGCATTGGAAGATGATGATGATGATATATTTATCAACATCATAATCATCAAGTGTCTTGTCGACTAACGTGCGCGATCATGCTTCTACGCATCTTGCGATCTCCAACAATGTGTGCAATTCCGTGCTATGAGACAAAACTCAAAATTGTTCTCTAGCCATCTTCCCCTATCTGTCTTTCCACAAATCTTTCCGGTTGTCACAACACGCTTTAGTTTTCGTCTTCATGTAATGCGGCCAAAAATTATGACCACCTAATTAATGTCTGCCGGTCTCTCTGGCCGAGGAGTTACACCACTTTCTCCGTAATCCCGTTTATCACGCAGAGTCTCGTAGCGGGCGAGAACTGGGAGCGGTTCGACCCCCGCTGGTGACTTGCGGGATAACTGAGCCGGCTGCTCAGAAAGCAATGGCAAACTACTGAGCGTAATATTGTCAAGAAATCAACAGACAGCTGAAAGATGCTGCTGTTGACAGCGATGTCCGGTAAAGGATATGCAAAAAACAAAAAACAAAAATTAATGTCTGATGTTTGTGATAAGTTGTGTTCGCGTATTAACCTCTTCTAATGTTTAGATTAATCATTTCGGCGGTCCAAGAAATTATCACAAGAAATCAATGGGGAGAACCGTTGAGGCCACTAAGACAATTACACAAACAAACACACATAGTATTATTTGGCGCTCACAGAAGGAGAAGTAGGAAATATAGACTAGAAGACGCACTAGACAACATAACATTTGAAAGCTATAGTTACCGACAGCATTTTGAACAATCACATTATATTTATATACTGATAAACCAATGCCTAAACCAATGCGGTTCTTGACATTAATTCACGTGTTGTCGATTCTCATCAGTTATCAGTTATCAGTTTGGGTATCTTCATTGCACTCCGGACATGTCCATAGGTGCTCAGATCCTCCCCCCAGCATATGCATCAGTGTCCGGTGGCTAATAGTGCCAGTTCTGTGTTGGTTGACGAGGCGCTTTGTTTTAACGATGTACCTCTCGCTTCTGGCTGTGCCGATTCTTACTCCCAAGTCTTTCATCCTGGACAGCGATGTGGATTCACTGACGTCAAAGTCCTCTGTTGATTCTCATCGTAGAAGTAAAGGAAATAAACAGGCGATCAGAGGAAACTTTTATCATCATTCAGTGGCTTGACATATGCAAAACTTTTCCGCATAAGTCTTTCTCCTTAGTGTCTTTGTCTGTCATTGTTGTCTAGGTCTGTGTACAGAAGGCAGTCTAACATTGTTTGCGGAATTATTCAACAATATAAATGTGAAGTTACTTAGTTGCATACCCTTTACAGGATGTCGCAGTCAATCCCAACATTTGTTTGGCTGTTTGTGATTTCTTGGCAAGTTTACGTTCAGTAAACGTGTTACAGAGGTGATTCGTAATCCCGTATACCTGGGTTTGAAACACAGCGGTGCTGGTTTTTTTCGAAGAAGATATTGGTGCCGGTCGTTCAGAATGCAATGGAACTGAACTTAAAACTTGCCCAGGAATCACGAACAGCCAATATGCCTGGGTTGACTGCTACGTCATGTGAAGGACATGCAACTAAATTTTAACTTTTTTACGTTCAGTAGTTTGCCATTGCTTTCTGAACAACCGGCATGCATACCTTTGCATGAAAATATCAACCCGAAACGATCTGCTGCCAACCCGCCCGCAGCTGTGTTTCGAAGGCGGTATGCGGGATTACGAATTGCGTCAGTAACGAAGTTAAAATACAGAGATAGGGCGGTTTTAAATATTTGTTTTCTTTGCGGACGGGCAATGTAAATATGATGACAGAAATTATAAGAAGAACTAACGTTGTTCTGAGAAAACTAAAGCAATTCAAACCTTTATGGACTGAGAGATAAAACGCCACACACATCTACAGATGACATGGCGATTTAATGGCGCTCAGACAATCAGAGCATAATATGGATACAGTGGAGATGAGTAGTCATGACAACAAGATGCCGCCTGCCAAAGAAATTATCAGGCGAAATTTGAAGAACAGCCCCAAGAGGAGAATAAGGTGAGAGTGCTTACTATATTCGCTTTGTTATCTGCATGTTCTATTGTGTCAGATGTATACTCTTTCTGGTCAATTCTATATTCTGTTTTGTCATATGTATATTTTATCTTCTCCCCAAAGTTGTAGTATGCATATTGTCTGTTCTGTATCCTAATTTAATAAGGTATGCGTAAGAGAATAAAGTTCAAGTATTTTTTTTTCACTTTGTCATCTTATGTTCTATCTTGTCAAATGTATATTCTATCTGGTCGATTCTATATTCTATTTTGTCAAAGGTATAGTCTGTATTCTCCAGGATGTCGTTTGCATATTCTGTATTCTGGTTTGTCTCTGCATATTCCAATCTAACCTATGCGTATGTACATACATATAGTCTTGCGGTCTGTACATTCTATCTCGACAGCATGACCATCTGTCTCGGCAACAACACATCTGATCTTTGATTATTTGGTTGTTTCGGGATTTGAAATTTAAATATTGAGCACAACCAACTACTGGCAACGCTGATCGTATTCTGGTATGAACCTAAGGCCCATACACGTCAATATGGAAGCACTATACTCGAGTTTCGCTCTCGTTTGAGCTCGTCAGTAGTGCATATCCTTGACCGTATCCGGAATTCCGGGGCTTGATTCCGGATCCGGTCAAGGATATGCACTACTGACGAGCTCAAACGAGAGCGAAACTCGAGTATAGTGCTTCCATATTGACGTGGATGGCTTTAGGTTCATACCAGAATACGATCAGCGTTGCCAGTAGTGGGTTGTGCTCAATATTTAATCATCTGATCTTGTCAGCTGTATGTTCTGTCCTGACAGCCTTGTGTTCTTTTACCTAGTTAGTGACCACATGTGTGTCCGCATGAGCATGTGCGTTGTTTGTATACGTTATATTATTTGTGCGTGGGCATATATATATATATATATATATATATATATATATATATATATATATATATATATATATATATATATTAGTCATTAATCATCGGTCATTAGTCGCGCTTCCAACTTCACGGCAATGGGTCGTCCCCATTATGCTCCGTTCCTGTGCCAGTGAATATCATAAAAAATGCTCCTCCCTGCCCCATGTAACAAGTGGAACAAACAGGAGTCTCGACAAACCAACAGCCCGCAGAGATACACAGTGCATACTTAGTTAGTCTTTCATCTTGAGCCCAAAGCAGCGCATAGGGCAGAAGTCATGGCTCTCCATGTCTGGCGGTTCGCTGCCACCTGTTGTAGATCTTGGATGTTTATTTGGCCGTTGGATGGGCCCTCTCTGATGTTGGTTCTGCGGAGGGTCTCTCTTGGTCTTCCCCGTTTTCTTTTCCCTACCAGTGCCCATATGATGGCTAGGTAGGGGAGTCTTGTCTTGTCCATTCTGAGTACATGGCCGATGTAGTTCCACCGGCATTTTCTTATAAAATTGGATACAAGGATACAATATCTTGATTAGTCTTTTGTCTTATTTGTGTATTGGTTCTGAAATCTCCCCAGTGGAGGTTTAGAATTCTTCTAAGACATTTATTCTCAAAATTGGCTAATGTTTTATCTAAATCTACCGTTGACTTCAAACTTTCATATCCATACGTTAACACTGGAATCATACAAGAGTTGAAGATTTTAAGTTTCGTGTGTTTGCTGAGTGTCTTTGGCATCCAGATGTTTGACAGTTTATTGGAGGCACCAGATGTCAGTGCTATTCTGGATGATATTTGTGGTGTTGAGTCCCCTGTAGATGTCATTTTGCTTCCTTGGTATGTGAAGCTGTTGACTTTTTCAAGAACGTGGTTGTTTATTTTGATGTCGTCTGAACTGTTGGTAAGATCAATATTTTTTGGTTTGGCGGTGTTAATTTGGAGACCAATTTGTCCTGAAACATTTTGGTGATGGTTTATTTTCTCTTGGGCATCTGGGTGTGTTGAACTCAAAAGCACTATGTCGTCGGCATAGTCCAGGTCTTCTAGAATTTTGTCAACCCAATAGAAACCCAATGCATACTGCCCCCGCCAAATTGTCAACACAAAAGTCCTCCGCGAAAAATACAGTTCATTGTCGATTGAAGTGGCAGTCACTAGAGAACCAGCAACCACACATTACTGCATAAAACAATCCAGTCAGTTCTGCGACAAGCCGGCCGCCATTATTCCAAACAAGCATTTCACACTACAAACAACCGCGGACAGATGTATAACCATTTCATACGAAGTTCTCAGCTCACAGTATCGCACTCAACTCAATAGCAGGGCGACGGAACCATGCACTTGCAGTCCAACATGGGGAAAATGCGAATGCAAACCGTAGCTACAACCATGACCACTCCAGAGGCCTTAACCGTTTAAATGTCTGTTGGGGACGGGAAGTCTTTTCATATATATATATATATATATACACACACACACATATACACACACACACACACACACACACAAAGTGTACGTGTGTATATATGAGTATGTGTTTTTTTCTCTTGATTCCACTGTAAAGAAAACAACTAAAACAAACAAACACACATACATACACACAAACACACACACACAAATATATATATACACTCACGCACGCACGCTTATGCCTACAATGTGTATATGATGTTCTTGTCCTTCAGTCGACCAATGAAATCAAAGCTGCGGAAATACTACGAGGACCACGGGGACATATGTCTGCTCCCGGATGCTACCGAAGAAATACACACCTCCCTGGGACGACGGCCACAGACCGCAGCTACACAAATCATCTCATTTCTGCACGCATTAGACGACAGGGTAACGCTAGAAGAAGAGCCGGCTGATTTCACCCAACACAGGCTATTTTCTAATACTGTAACCACTGTTGAAACTTGGTATTCAGAAATACATAGAAGCTCGCCAAAAATACAAGAACCGGTAGCATCATTCAGGGAGAAACGGCCTTCAGTAACACAACCGGTACCATCCAGGGAGACACAGCCTTCAATAACACAACCAGTACCATCCAGGGAGAAACAGCCTTCAATAACACAACCAGTACCATCCAGGGAGAAACAGCTTTCAATAACACAATCAGTACCCTTCAGGGAGAAACAGCTTTCAGTAACACAACTACCACCTGTAATTGTCCCATCAGACCTCCCCAAGGCCGTGTCTTCGGCATTAGACAAGTATCACAAGAGGTCTGAAAGAACTCTAACGCCACTGGCAGAGTCTTCAGTGTCCAGCAGATCTTCTTTGAGCTGTAGTTCCATATCTTCTGTAGAACAGGAGCCACTGGATCGTGTCAAACGGGGTGTGCCGATTTCACCAGCTGAGGATAGCGACGAGTTTGATACCGACTGTGAAGTCGAAAGTGGGTAATTATTCCATTATGTATAGTTGTTTGTGTTTGTGTTTGTGTGTGTTTAAATATGGTGTTTTCAGGTGCCTGGTCTGGAGAGGACATCGGCATCATGACTCTATTATCATCTCTCTCATTTGATATCTTGATGAAGTTGGTGTTGTTTATACTATTATTCGCTGCAGCTTTCCACAGACTTCTTTATTCCACGTAGTCCCTCGCATCTCTTGTCTAGTTTCTTCCAACATAAAGCTGACGTCTCTATTAAACATCTTCCCCTGCTTCTCTTGCTTATTGTCATCCAACCTAAAGCTACCTTCTCTACTCCACGTCTTCCGCTGGCATGCCTCATACATATTTTTCATCTTGTCCTAATGGTTTATGCGGGATCTAGTAACACCAACAGATTCCAATATCACAAGCTTTTTTTTGGGATGGGGGGGGGGTGTGGGGAGGGGGTGGGGGGGGGGGGGGTTATATACTTTCATTACAGTTTGGTTCCATTATGTTTATAGATTCATAAAATGTTGGAACGCTACCATGTTCATAGTTTCATCAAATTCTGGTACGCTACTATGTTCATAGTCTCATCAAATTTTGGTACGCTATCATGTTCATAGTTTTATCAAATGTTGGCACGCTACCATGTTTATAGTTTAATAAAACGTTGGTACGCTTCCATGTCTATAGTTTCATAAAAACGTATTTGGTACGCTGCCATGTGTATAGTTTGCAAAACTTTGGTACGCTGCCATGTTTACAACTTCTAAAAACTTTGGTATGCCATTATGTTTATAGTTTCATAACACTTTGATACGCTTGACTTTGCATGTCTTGTTTTCCTGTTTGTATGTCTTATGTTCCCGTTTGAATGTCTTGTGTTCCTGTGTGAATGACTTGTGTTCCTGTTTGTATGACCTTTGTGTGTCTCATGTTCCTGTTTGTATGCCTTGTGTTCATGTTTGTGTGTCTCATGTTCCTGTTTGTATGCCTTGTGTTCATGTTTGTGTGTCTCATGTTCCTGTTTGTATGCCTTGTGTTCATGTTTGTATGTCTCATGTTCCTGTTTGTATGCCTTGTGTTCATGTTTGTATGTCTCATGTTCCTGTTTGTATGCCTTATGTTCCTGTTTGTATGCCTTGTGTTCATGTTTGTATGTCTCATGTTCCTGTTTGTATGCCTTGTGTTCATGTTTGTGTGTCTCATGTTCCTGTTTGTATGCCTTGTGTTCATGTTTGTATGTCTCATGTTCCTGTTTGTATGCCTTGTGTTCATGTTTGTATGTCTCATGTTCCTGTTTGTATGCCTTGTGTTCATGTTTGTGTGTCTCATGTTCCTGTTTGTATGCCTTGTGTTCATGTTTGTATGTCTCATGTTCCTGTTTGTATGCCTTGTGTTCATGTTTGTATGTCTCATGTTCCTGTTTGTATGCCTTATGTTCCTGTTTGTATGCCTTGTGTTCATGTTTGTATGTCTCATGTTCCTGTTTGTATGCCTTGTGTTCATGTTTGTGTGTCTCATGTTCCTGTTTGTATGCCTTGTGTTCATGTTTGTATGTCTCATGTTCCTGTTTGTATGCCTTGTGTTCATGTTTGTGTGTCTCATGTTCCTGTTTGTATGCCTTGTGTTCATGTTTGTATGTCTCATGTTCCTGTTTGTATGCCTTGTGTTCATGTTTGTATGTCTCATGTTCCTGTTTGTATGCCTTGTGTTCATGTTTGTATGTCTCATGTTCCTGTTTGTATGCCTTGTGTTCATGTTTGTATGTCTCATGTTCCTGTTTGTATGCCTTGTGTTCATGTTTGTATGTCGTGTATTTATGTTTGAATTGTTTGTGTTCCTGACTTTCTAAATTTTACTGCTGTATTTATATGTTTAGTTAACATTTTGTTTTGTTTCTTCCGTGCGGATGTGAACGTCGGACAATGATTAATTAAATGGTGAAGAAACTGCAGACAATTGAGATGTTTGTTGGTTTGTTACAAAGAATAGTGAGAACATCGTGGACACAGAAGAAACCAAAAGCTGATGTATTGACTCTGCAGCTGTTACTGATCATTCATCAAAACCTCCAGGAAGCTTAAAATAACAAATATGGGCCAAATCAACAGAAGACTCGAAAATAGAAATCAGCTTAAATCAGTAAATGATGGGACAAAAGAAGCATGTAAAGACAGATAAGGAGGTCTGTGGGGAGCTTAAACAACCTTTGTTTACATGCATGATTTTACGGGTCTGGGCGAAGAGGTTACGAACGCAACTCGTAATCCCGCATACCGCGTTCGAAACATATATGCGGATGATTTGGCAGCAGACCGCATAGGCTTGGTTTTTTACGCAATGGTGTGAGTACTGGTCGTTCAGAAAACAATGGAAAAACTACTGAAAGTACACTTGCCAAGAAATCACATATATCCAAATCATGCTGGAGTTGACTGCGCTGTCCTGTAAAGGATATACAACTAACTAACTTTGACAGGACGTTGTAATCACATCCACCTCCCACTGGCTGTTTGTGATTTACATATAAATTTTACGTTCAGAAAATTGCCATTGCTTTTTCAATTAGAAGTCAACATTAAAATCCAAACGACCGACGTGTGGAACAACCTAGTACACCGCCGTCAGAAGAGAAAGTTTAAGAACGTTAAACCTTTTAGCCACACCGACCACCCTAGGCAGAAAATAATAACGCCAGAAGCATCAGTTTCGTCAGGTATCCCATGGCAGGAGAGATTGGAAGATCATGATAATCACTTCTTCCTCCACTGGAGCTAAGTGGCCTCGAGGTATGGTGTCCACCTCGAGTGCTGGAGGTCCTGGGTTCAATCCCCATTTAGGGTCGGGATTTTTTCGTGTGGTCTTCTAGTAACAAAATTTCCCCTGGTCTCTGGGTAGTGAGATCGGACGCCCGTGTGTATTGTCGCGCACGTAAAAATCCTTGGCAGTTGGAAATCGAAAAAGAGTGGCCTTACGGCGCTGCCCGGGCAAAATTTCGAGTTAAAAATCTACCCAAAGTATGTCAGGATCTTTGCCGGTGCTACGAAGTTCGTGCACTGAGCTGATTTTCTCCGGACTCGGGCGTGAGTTAGGAGTAGAACGGAGCACTTATGTTTTACACCCGTGTGCCGTGATTTTGATCCGTCGACTAAACTAAACTTAACTAAACTTCCTCCTCCACTTCAGGCACGCGAATTGAGGACAAATTTGCAATGTTCTTATTGGCAGTTCATTGTATCGATTTCAGGTTGTTATTGTCTCTGTGACGAAAGAGTTACTGACGCAATTCGTAATTCCGCATACCCCATTCGAAACGCAGCTGCGGGCGATTTGGCAGCTGACCACCTTGAGTTGGTTTTCAATGGTATGAGTGATGGTCGCTCAGAAATCATTGGCAAACTACTGAACGTAAACTTGCCAAGAAATCACAAACAGACAAAAATGATGGGCTTGACTGAGACGTCCTGTAAAGGATATGCAATTAATGTTTTTTTTTCAGTTTGTTATTAGCGGGCGCATTAGCGTAGTTAATATTGAGCTGCGATCGCAGCTGTCTCGCTAAGTGAGAGAAGGAATGGTTACCAATTTATGCGTGAATTCGTACCTACAAAATGACATGGTCCTATTACATCACTGACATATATCAGGAAAAGGCTTCGAGACAACGCTTCTTTGTTTTTTTCTATTTTTTTTCTTTCTTTTTTTTCTAGCTTGTAATTGGTTTCTATTTAGCCACGTTCTAATATATGAAGTGTTTTGTATGTACAGTGACCTCCGATTTTCGTGCGTTGGAGATTAACGAGAAGTTGATGCAACAAGACACGGACATTGGTCACATAACTTACGAGAGGATATGCCAGGCCAACAATCTGTTGCCCAGGTCACAGGTCAAGAGACAACTTTGGGGGAAGAAGCTCGATCTCAAGTACGCCGGGCTGCTGCCAGCTGAAGTCAAAGCTGTAGCTTCATCGCTGAAGGTAATGGGCTTTTATTTGAAAGGGACACAATTAGAGTTACTTTGTTGAAAGATGCGACTTCTATCCTCACCATCATGTAGTGTTGTTGGCTCCTTGTCGAAAGTTTGGAAAATTGATCTTTCTTTGTTTCTGTCTTGAGACTTTCTTCTACGATGTATCCAGACAATATTTCGATGTTGTCTGCCCACTTTTATCTTTGACACAGCCTAGCTCTTTTCCTTCAAGACAGAAGAAACCCTCAAACCTTAACTGTTTATAGAAATATGAAATGGGCTGTCAAGATTGTGTGGTTAGGTTATGGGGTGAAGTAAACTTAAAGACTTGGTGACAACTGGCAAACTTTATGGGGGACAGCAATAAGAAAACTACGAGATAAATACCTGGATGGTTTTGTCAAATAATATATTCGGTACAAGAAGACATTCCTGAACCAGGACTGATGATTGTGTGAGATGGCGAATTATTAACACACCTAGCCTTTGTCGGCAAGGCACATAATGCTGATGTTGCCGAAGAGTTCTTTTACTCTCAACTTTTTGCTTCTTTACAGTTATTAGTAGACTGTGATGTTGTTTGGTTGAGTATTTTGTCTTTTCCATTCCATTTTCTTTCAGCAGTTTATATCAATATGTTCTAACACCGTCTTACGTTTTTCCCTCCAACACGAAACAAATTCTGTGGAGTGTGTATATTCTACATTGACATAAATATATTTCAAACGTGTTTTTCCCAAGTACATGTTTCAAATAACCGCTGTCATTTCGTAAACAAGGATGTGAAAACAAATGATTTGCAGCCAGCGATCGCCAGCTTAACTGTTCAGTCAAAGGCAGGAAGCCAGACTAAAGGAAACCTCATGTCACTTTCAAGGGGTGATCATGGACATATGCTGCATCATTGCAGTTCTGAACCATAGGCTCGGGATCGAAATGGGAAGACATGCATAGTTTTAACAATGCCACGCTGGAGTTGGGTGTGCTGGATCATCCTCTTCTTCATCATGAAGAAGGTATTTTTAGGACGTCGCTCTCATCATGCCATTACAAAACATCCCTCGATCCTAGATCTTTATCTATTCTCCTGACTTATGCATCCTCATGACCAAAGCATCTGCAATGTCCCGTGTCTATCTTGGTGCTGGTGGACCCCTGCCTCTTCATCCATTAACTATCCTCCGTCGCTGTTGTTTCCAAGTCACTGTGACGAATACTATGGCCGAAGTATTTCGGTTTCGGAGACATGTGTTGGATTAAAGAAGCCACTTCCATGCCAACCCTCCTTAGTCGCTACATATAACATGCATATTGGGTTATAGTATAGCATTACCCCGGGAAGGTTAACCCGGTCAACAAATACCCGCAGAAGTCGGATGTGTCGGCCAAACGACGCAAGAACGCAGCTCTGCTGTAAACAGGCACAACGCAATCACGTGAGAGAAAAAAAACTCCGGATGAACGAAGAAGAGGAAGAAGAAGAAGAAGAAGAAGAAGAAGAAGAAGAAGAAGAAGAAGAAGAAGAAGAAGAAGAAGAAGAAGAAGAAGAAGAAGAGGAAGAAGAGGAAGAAGAGGAAGAAGAGGAAGAGGAAGAAAGAAGAAGAAGAAGAAGAAGAAGAAGAAGAAGAAGAAGAAGAAGAAGAAGGAGGAGGAGGAGGAGGAGGAGGAGGAGGAGGAGACGAAGAAGAAGAAGAAGAAGAAGAAGAAGAAGAAGAAGAAGAAGAAGAAGAAGAAGAAGAAGAAGAAGAAGAAGAAGAAGAAGAAGAAGAAGAAGAAGAAGAAGAATATAAAGAAGAAGAAGGAGAAGAAGAAGAAGAAGAAGAAGAAGAAGAAGAAGAAGAAGAAGAAGAAGAAGAAGAAGAAGAAGAAGAAGAAGAAGAAGAAGAAGAAGAAGAAGAAGAAGAAGAAGAAGAAGAAGAAGAAGAAGAAGAAGAAGAGGTATAGCATTACTACACGTTGCTTGCTTGCTTGCTTGCTTGTGTTCGTTGGCTTGAGCTCCAACGCGAAGTCCTGTATGTCGGATGAAGGCATCCTATTGTCCAACATCAGTGTGATGTCATACAGGACCTGAGGTTTGCGTGAGTATCCGTTGTCCCATGTCTGGCTTATTGGTGTGCAGACTGGTGGTTCCTCGCCGTACAGGCAGACACTCTCCGACTTCGGAGGAATCGGCGATCCTATTGACTTTAGCCAGGACCCCGAAGGGACCTGTTGCCCAGGACGCTCGACGAGGACGCGTCAATAGGTCTTGGCCAGTATATAACCCGGCCCTGGTGCCTTGGAAACACCTCTGCGTCCCACTACACGTTGCTTCGCAGATTGTCTCCGGTAACACAGGGGCGCTCTGAAGCCATACATTCAGACACAACATCAAACTTTCACATCAATACACATGAATGTTTGGCAACAGGGAAGGACAATTTCGTTCAGAGCAATAAATAAATTACGAAGTACTGGTTTAATTATAGATATGTGCAGCATTGTTGGTCGGAGTGAGCACAACAGTGACTTCCCTGCCAACAGTCACGTGCATGAGTGGATAAAGGGACTTACCACACTGTGAAAACGTTATACGACTTTGCGTATGTGAGCCTCTGCGTGGGTGTATGTATGTGTGTATGTGCGCGCGCGGTACCCAAAGGAAATCCTTTTTGCATGCCATTGCATATCATAACGGAACGTGTCTTTCCGGGATTCACATGGAAATTAAAGGATAGTAAAACTGTAACCTGTCATCCACGTCTGGAGAGACGACTAGGAAGCGTTGGTGTGGCACTGGTTTCCCCATCCAGTAGAAAACGTTATATGTAAAATCCAACTAACCATGAGCACAGAAATGGAGAGAAAAACAACTCAACCAACAAAATGAAAGGAGGTGCTTCTCCCAGATGAAGTATAACTCAGCAAGAAGGAGAAAGGGTGAAATGTCTGATCGTTGACCTACCTTCTGAGTGGCACCTTGCAGTCTTGACAGACCTAAGTATGTGGATTGGAATTTGGCCAAAATTCCATCTCAAATGCCTGGGCAGAGCTACCTACCTTCTATCAACTAGGAAAATGTCCGTAACTGAGATCTGAAATGTTACAGAATAATATAACTATGCATGCATTTGGAAAGACAGACTAAGTGGTAGGAAGAATTAAATATTATAAGATTAACATTTGGATTAACATTTGGATTAACATTAATAACAAGATGGAAGGGAGCAGGCAAGAAGTTTCTAAAAGCAGGTGAATCGGTGCTATTCTTAGGCCAAACAGAGGAAGTTCGACCCACATTAAAGTGGTGGCCCTAATTTTCTCTGAGGATGCAGAGAAGGCACTAATAGAGTGGGAATCATTGAGTTCTAAAATAATAATAGCAACATTTAGAGCCACAAAAATATAAAAAAATAAACATGAATGTGATCCACTGTTCTTCTTATAGTCCATGCCGTGCGGCGATGGTGATCATGTCTGTCCACAGCCTTCTGTCTCTCGTGCTCCTTGTCATTTCTAATACGGACACTCCTCCAGGTCATGATGTGAAACTGCCAAGTATTTTCTTTCTTGGTCTCCCCCGCCTCTCTTCCTATCCAACCTTCCCGTTGTGATGACATACTCCAGCTTTCCTCTTCTCATGGCATGACAAAGAATGTGGATTGTCTCCTTCTGATGCAAGTAACTAGTTCTCTTTGTGAGTTAATTTCTTTTAAGATATCTTTACCGCTTCTTTTATCTGTCTATCGCTTTCTCATCATTCCTTTATAAAACCACATCTCCGCAGCATCCACATAATTCCTAAATTTTCTGCTAATTTTCCATGATTTACTCCCGTACATCAGAATTGTCTCAATATAGCTCTTAGGAGCTCTTTTCTTCACCTCAATTGGCAAAGAAAAATTTAAGCGAATATTCTTCGTCATGTGAAATGCTGATTTTGCTAAAGGCTTGCGAACGCGATTTGTGAGCCGCTTACCACGCGTTTGAAACGCAGCGGCGATCAATTTGGCAGCAAACCGTGTCGCTCTGGGGTTTTAACGTGTTGGTATGGGAACCGGTCGTTCAGAAAGCAATGACAAACTACTGAGAGTAAAACTTGCCAAGACATCAACAACAGCAGTAAAATTCTGGTGTTGACAGCAATGTCCTGTAAATGTGATATGCAAAAATAATGCTACATTTGCCTGCTCCGTGGCGAAGGCGTTACTGATGCAGTTCGTAATCCCGCATACCCGCGTTCGAAACACAGCTGTAGTCAATTTGGCAGAAAACTGTCTTGCGTTGGTTTTTTTACGAAATGGTATGGGTGCCGGTTGTTCAGAAAGCAATGGCAAACTACTGAACGTAAACTTGCCAAGAGATCACAACAGCACATTATGCTGGTGTTGACTGCAACGTCATGTAAAGGATATGCAACTAACTTTATTTTATTCTGCATTTAACTCCAGTGTTACGCATCAGTTAAAGCTGCCAAAGAAGATCGTGCTAAAACCTGCAAGAGTTGGAGCATAATAGAGGACTAACATTATTGTCAATTCCTGTAAACATATTAAGCTGGGTAATTCTGGAGATATTAAGAGATGCCGTTGATAAATAACTAAGGAATGATCAAGCAGGCCCCTGACCAAAGAGATCCTGCACAGTGAGCATAATAAGAGAGCAAAGCATTGAACTGTACTCGCCACAATATGTTGGACCTTTGACAGTATTGATATGAATTCTCTTTGGATATTGATGAGACAACTATGAGATCCACAGATGATCGTTAACTTAATATAGGCGTCATATAGTGACGTAGGTGCAGAGTCCTCCACGAGGGAAAACTGCAAGAGGCATTCGAAATAAGAACACAAATACATGCCAAAGTCGGACACCCTGACCTCTGATGCGCATAGGTAGATATGATGTGCTTCATTCAACACATTATCATGATGATGATGATGATGATGATGATGATGATGATGATGATGATGATGATGATGATGGTGGTGGTGGTGGTGGTGGTGGTGGTGGTGGTGGTGATGGTGATGGTGATGATGATGATGATGAACAATCAATTCCACCCTACATGAGCACGCCCTGCATTTTCTATCAGCACGCCTACGTTTATGATTGATTGATTGATTGATTGATTGATTGATTTAGGAACCGACATCACAGCATTCGGGACATTCCCATAAGCGCTCCGTGCCTACGTTTATGAGAAATAATTTAGTAGACAACCATTTTTTTTTTTCTGTTTAAATCAGCACTGTTACTGTTCATTTAGAGAATTCCAGACTTGCAATTTTGCACAGCTGTCTGATTAAAATTGTTTGGCTTAATCTTTCATTAATGTTTTAGTCTGCTATGTCCTACGTGAATTCCCTTCCACCTAATTTATTTTCCAATTCGGATATTTATTGTCCCTTTCGCTCGCTTTGTACACGAGCGTAGTTCATACTGAAGTGATCCTATTACCAGTGACCTCGCAATCAGGCAACCCACTCTGAGTTCTCAGGTACTTGTAATGTATGTCTCCAAATCAAGAACAAGAAGTCAACGTTTAAGTCCAACTTACAGGTGTAGGGCGAGAATCCACTACTCCATCATAAGCGCATCGGAAGTTTAAGAACAGGCGATATTAAATTATCGGTCACGTGACTTCTGCTTGCGAGATATCTTAAGTCTTGTTTTCAGAAGCCCAATGCATTATAAATGCCGACACGGCATTAGGTGTTGCGCAACAGTTTCACACCTGTTACAGTTAGTAGTGTGCCATGTTACAGGACGTTGTAGTCACGCTCAGCATTTACTAGCTGTTTGTGATTTAATAGGCAATTTTACAATCAGTAGTTTGCCATTGCTTTTGGAATCGCCGGCTCTCATACACTCGTAATCAACGCAAAGCAATATGCCATCAAATGGTCTGCGGTTGAATTCGAACCCTAGAACTGGTATTTTGGAGAATTATGAAACTAATACTAACCCTAACTGACTCTACGCCTGATTTTGACTATCCACTGGTGTAACGAAATTATATGATGCCGATGCTTAAGTTCTTAATTCCTAAATACCATTTTTGTTTATTTGGTACACTACAGAGTTCAGTGTTGATCAGGAATTTACAGGAGGTCTCTTGTGACCCTACAAAAATTAAACAAAAACATATATCTTAGGAAATATATCTTGATAACCTAACTGGAAATGCATGGCAATGTGTTGATTTTTATTTTAAAGCACATCTAAAATATCAAGGAAGTACATTTCGACAAAAAGATTATAAATTAGTTATCTTCTTCTTCTAAACTATGCGTGAATCTTGTGTCATCCAAGAATAAACTCACAGTTATCCATTCTGTGCAATGCATTCAACTTCTATTTATAACCTCCACATATTTATTAATTGTTTTCCAACACTTCTAAGCTTAATATTTTTATTAGCCTACGTTCTTTGAGTTTGAGAATGTAATAATGCAAATTTCGAACATGTGTAATTTCAATGTATATATTTTTGTGCCTGAACTTCACAAATTGCTGACCATAACATTGCCTAGAAAATCAACCCGGGATTGAAGTTGATGGTAACACCCTGTAGAGTACATGTGATTTTTAAATTGTCTCAGCAGTTGTTTCTCTCTGCTTCCTCCTACACTGTGGTGAGCTCTGGCACGATTGATGATTAGGGTCATCATCAATATGTGTCATACCGATAAACGTCGGCGGTCATACAAGTATTTCGGCTTGTCTGCTCATTGTTCACGTTTCATTTCCATACAAAAGTAGAAGTTCTATGTATCACTTTAACACTCATTTTCTCGCTGCAATTAACATCTTTGTACTGGTCAGTATGTTTTCATCTTGCAAAAGGCTACCTTTGCCATAGCGATTTTTCTTCTAATCTCTTCAAGGCACAGATGTTATGACTGTTCCTAGATGCCTGTACGGATTCACTTGTTTAAGAATTTTTTTTCCATTTACCTGTATATTACAATGTGGTATTTCTTTCTTCCTATAGACCACGATAATATATGTCTTCTTACAATTTAAATCTAACCCTAATTATTCATTGTGCACAATAACCGCATCTATTAACTGTTGCAGATTATGTTCACTATATTCAACCAATACTGTATCACCTGCATATCTAATATTATTGATGGTATGTCCGCCAGTGGCGATTCCTGTCATATCTTTTAACGGTTAGGACAGTGGTTCTCAATCTGTTTTGGCCCATGCACCCCTTCACCATATATTCAGAATGTCATCCCCCCCCCCCCCCCGCTTCGTATTTCACCTCAACAAATTCCCCCTGTCCCTACATAGTATACGTAAAGATGGAAGCTAAATTTAATCACACATACTAGAACAAGTCTAGACGTCTACCGTCTACATAAAACGTGATGTATGTGCGGGTCTACTTACTTTATCAAACGAATTTCAGAAGAACGAGAAGTATAGAACTGTA
This sequence comes from Cepaea nemoralis, assembly GCA_014155875.1. Classification (NCBI taxonomy): domain Eukaryota; kingdom Metazoa; phylum Mollusca; class Gastropoda; order Stylommatophora; family Helicidae; genus Cepaea; species Cepaea nemoralis. Next base: position 526,375 of record JACEFZ010006318.1, on the reverse strand, counting down.
ACATATGGAGGGAAAAACAATATCAAGTAATCGGTTCTTGTATTAATGCGATCTTGAAAACATCATTACCCCCCCCCCCCCCCCCCCCCATTTCCGAAACCCTAATATTTCGGGAGGGGGGAGATTCCCCACGGGTTGAGAACCACTGGGTTAGGATATATCACCTTAATATTTCTAATTACAATAACCTTTATGTGCGAGAGAGAGAGAGAGAGAGAGAGAGAGAGAGAGAGAGAGAGAGAGAGAGAGAGAGAGAGAGAGAGAGAGAGAGAGAGAGAGAGAGAGAGAGAGAGATGTTTTTGTTTCCTTGATATATCCTTTTGTCTGTATGTTTTTACACACACACAAACACACACACACACACAAACACACACACACACATACACACACATACACATACACACATACACACACATTTACAGACATCAATTTAATGTGCAAATGTGTCCACGTTTCAACACCATATAGTATCCTTTAGTATATTTAACATTTGACCGATCTCACTGGACCATCTGCAGCGCAACAACCGCGTCGAAGACATTGACCTTTCCTACAACTCAATGACCGAAGAAACTGCCACATTTGTAATCGAAATATTACAGGGCAATACTTATGTGACTACATTGGTAAGTTCCATGCATGGTCGTTCTCTTCAGCGTTTAGCTTGTATCACAGTTAGCCATCCTATCAAAACGTTGAGCATTGTCTCATCATCATCATCTTATCTTGTTCCTCTTGTGCTTTGAAGTGTCGAGGTAAAGCATAAAGAGAGGAAGAGTTCCCGTTTATGAGCTTCATATATCGAGATTCCCATCAACTCTGACCATCGTTTACATGGTCGGCCTTTTGCTCTGGTTCCATTTCGTCTGTACACCATTACTTCTTGTGGTATATATTGTCAGATGGTTATGTCACCTAGTTATGTGGTCGATCCGTCATATTTGCTGTATTGAGCAGTGTAGATGTTGGAATATACCATGTTAACATATCAGTAAGACGTACTGAAAATATGTTGATAGCATATGACATGTTTTAGATATGATGGCAACATGTCATTTAGGCATACTGGAGATATACCATATTAACGTGACATTAAGACATACTAGAGATACCGGATTAACGTGTCATTAAGACATACTGGAGATACCATATTAACATGACATAAAGAAATACTTTTTTCGCATATCCTTTACATGACATCGCTGTCAACATAGCATCTTTCAGCTGATTGTTGAGTTCTTGGCCAACAATAAATATGTTAATATGGTTTCTCCAGTATGTCTTAATGTCATGTTAACTGGAGATACCATATTAACATGACATTAAGCCATACTGGAGATACCATATTAGCATGACATAAAAACATACTACAGATACCATATTAACATACCATTAATAGATACTGGAGATACAATACTAACAGGACATTAAGACATACTAGAGATAATATATTAACATACCATTAATACATGCTGGAGATGCAATACTAACAGGACATTAAGACAAACTGGAGATACCATATTAACATGACATTAAGGTATGCTAGAGATATCATATTAATATGCCATCAATACATACTGGAGATACAATTCCCCACCGGTTGGGAACCACTGTGTTAGTAGGTCTTGGCCAGTATAGTACCTGGCCCTGGTGCCTTGGAAACACCTCTGCGTTCATAACAGGACATTAAAACACACCATCTGGCCCATCGGTACAATCGCAAGGGGGCTATGTTGATAATTCCATACGCGCGGTCACGCAATGGATCGACCCCTGCATTCATTGTCCGCTAAAGTAAGGAACAGACTGAACATCCATACCTCCGTACATCCAGGCCTAGAAAATGTGATGGCCCGAACACTTCACAGAGCCATAGTAAACTCCTGCTTCGGGATCTTTGTTTTCATAAAGCCACATTGGGCTATGTTGTTAACATGTCATAAATCCTCACTTGAGGCATGATTGTGGGAGGTGGATTTTAATTCCTGAGAATGATTCGTTAAAATGTCTAGGGGGTATTATTGATTCTCTGGTCACTGGTAAGAATGCAGGGTGATCAGGGATATTTACCACAAATCCCAGGAAGAAAGAGCTCAATCCTTGAAACAATGGCATCTGTGTGTAGGTTTCCCTTCCCACTTCATCACCCTTTACATTATCTATGGTGCTAGAAGGATATTGATTGCTCACAACATATAAACAACCACTTGTTGGACACCACATTTACTTGATGTACACAACATTTTTGGACAAACAGTTCAGGTATTAACTCAAGATCTGCAGTTACATATATATAGGTGTAATAAACACTATGCATTTTCAGACAGGCATGGGAATTCTTGCATTATTACAATATAGTACCCAGTGACCCCAGAAAAAAACAAGGTTATTACAAACAACACAACAACCACAAATTGGTTCTGCTAACTCGACTCATTGTACCTAGATAAAATCACATTGGTCTAGGTGCAGAAACCCAACATATATATTTGTTTCTGACACCATGTACAATTATCATATTTAAAAATAATGAGTTGATGTCAAAATACTATTTACCTTAACCATCATTGGTTATACCTCATTAACACTCTTTATATGTCATAGAAGAAAAAAAACACACACATGAAAACAGTTGATACTAATAATTAAATTAATTAATTATAGTGTTCATTTAGGCATTGCGGATGGGTATTCTTCTCCAGTGCAAAGCAGTTAATGTCCATATTTATCCGTGACAGCAATAAATACTCACAGTCATGTTTAATGTCCACTGAAGTTTGTTGCGGAATACTTATAATCCTTATTATGAAATAAATTCACCACATATCTCCTCCGTGGAGCTGAATTCAAGAATCTTCTTTGCGAACGGCTCGGTGTCAGTGTGAAATTGAGGCCTGGGTTGGTCATACCTTCAGGAGATGCATCTTTGGTCTTGGACTAAGGTTCTTCCCTATATCACCATATCTGATGAAAAGGATGCCTACCTTTCAGCGTCTCGGCTTATAATATCCGAATCTCAATTTTGTTCCCACAGATTTTTCACCCACCTAGTCATCAGTCTATAACCTATTCCACCGTTATTGGCATTTAGGCTGACATGGGACCAGCACAGAGTTCTGATTCAGTATTTACTTTCAGTGTAGACATACAATTCTGCTTGTTATTCATTTGGTTCATCTGGAATTAATTCCAGGATTCTGCTGCAGGCATGGAACTGAAGAATATTACTCCAACACATATCCAGGGTTGCAGGCCATCAGGTGATTCCTGTGGTTGCAGGCGTAGAGGCATTTACTCCGCTAACTGCTTTCATATGGTCTTTTTTTTTATGTGTTCCGGTTTTGGAACCTTGAGGTAATCTGGTGTAGGTATGGTTTTCAGTTGGTACCTTGGTTGTATTGGTTCAATGTCTTCTTCCCATTTGTTTGGGTGGGTGTTCATAGCTAGAACTTGGTGTTGCATGGCTGGAACCTTATGTTTGACTGTTGCAGCTGTGAGATGTTCTTTCGAAGACTTATCCATTGTGGATATTAACTTGGTAATCCAACCAACAGTTGAAGATTACTCACTGTTGTTAGTTTTAATAACTTGTAGAAGGATTGTCCCATAGTTTCACTGATTTTGTTGAATGATGAGGCCATAGATGATACTTCCTCAAACGTATAACTGACGAGTCACTGTTGTCAGTTACTTTGTTGATCTTCATCTTTGTAGATTATTAGATCTTGAAGTCCATCCTGGATATTCCTACTAAAATAGGACTTAATCACTCACCCAATCAGTTATCTTCAACTTTTCTGTTGCTCGCTATGGAGCTATTGAGCGCCGCAGTAAACATTGAGGTATTGCTAGATCCAGACTATGGTTTGGACATTCACTTTATGGCTGTTGACCCAGGATCCAGTGTTAGTGATATAGTCCCACCAAATTCAACCACCACCTGCTTCTCTTCAATAGCTTGAAGAGAATCATGTTTTTAAGGCAAACTACCTTCTCCCCGAAGGATAGGTCGACTTTCTTGCGTGTTGTCTTGACTAGAAATGGCCGCTTCAGTCTTTGTTTTCCCCCTCGCCAGGATTGGCCAGATAAGGGAGAGAAAACAAGCCAAACTAAATTTAGCTGTGCCACGGTCAGTCTATCGCTGTTTTATTTTCTCCTACATTAAGTAAGTTACTTAAACAGTAATTGTAAGGGTTTGTTTATTTTTAAGGGAGTCCATAAATAGGAAAGGGTAAGGACGTTTTATTATACCACACGCCTCCCCAATTTAAGACATTTATTTCTTTCAGAAATTAAATGGTCGAGTAGTACTCTACAATTTCCGTCTTTACATTGACTCCCCTAGTATCCATTCCTTATTAATTTCTTGCATTACTTCCCTATGTTATATAATCAGAGCCACGTCCATTTTCTTTTAGTCACGACAACTGGCATAACCTTACAGGATTATTTCTCTTTTAGTGAAAGAGTGTAGCACCCTCTCCACTGTTGTCAGCTATTGTTTGAAATATGAGTGGTTATCTGATAATTTGTTACTTTCAAGTACTAGTTTGTCTGCATCAAACCGACTTTTTGAAGCAATTGAAATATCATCATTAAGCTTGATTTCTCTCTCATTAGATTATCAATCTTGAGATTATGTTAAAACCGACGGTTAATTCTGCGTCTACTGATAGCATATTAAACTCGCCCGTCTCCCTGTAAGTTAGACGTTTGTTTTAACTATAGATCTGATATTTAAAGGAAGCTAAAGATGGTTTCTGTTGAATACATTTTCATCCAACACATCATGTGTTTGGGTTATAAGTCGAGTTATGGGATTTTCCGATCAGTTTTGATAACTACTGATTAGAGTGGTGTCCCTTTCTCTTGCGGGTTTTCCCGGAGAATCTCGTCTAACATGTAAACAAGGTCCAACTTTTCTAGATTTCCGTTCTGAACCGAATATTACGGGGAACATGAATCTATCAGAAATGAAGTAATTCTTAGCTTACTTCTCTGCTTTTCCTTCTAACCTAGATCTATTTTACGCTAGAATCCTTATTAGTAATTCTAACTGATGTGTTTGAGTTTCACTCTGTATTTGTTGCTTTGGTGTTGAATTACGAGCAATTTTGCGTCGCTTGGCGTACATTGATCGTCGTCTGCCTCCCTCCAGGTTTTAGACTATTTTCAACTTAGCAACATACATTGTTATGTAGGTTCAGACGTATTGTCTCCTACCATATATAATCAGTTCAGTGAGAAGTTAAAAGCCCCTTTTTTGTGATTCCTGTGATAGTCTTCCAGACAATCAAGTTGCTGGTTCACTTTCCAGTTATGGATGTGGATTACTAGTCTTAGTAAAATTACTGTTACATCTGTATATCCCTCTCATACTGGCGTCTCCTGAGTTGTGTCCTCAAGATAACAGGTAAGGTACTCTTAATGTTTCTCTCCAGTTTTGTTTTCATCCGTTTAATACGTGGAAACTCTGGATTTATTTAGATTGACTAAGGTCTATCTTTGAACTGTTATATAATTTACTAGCTGGATTCCTGATTGAAATTCCTAATCTAGTAAATATCAAGCAATTCTTCAGCTATATGCTCCAATTTGCTTGGTTTTTACACAGCTATATTCCATTTTTCTAGCATGGGTTCACTGTATAAGTTTTAGGCGTTTCCTCTCTCTTTACGTCAAGGGGTTCGTCCTATCTATAAACAGCATCTATTTCAAGAGTTGTTTATTTAATTGTTGCTTTTACTGATTCGTATCAGTTATTTAAGCTAATCTCTGTTAGTCTGGATCTGCTTTCACATATTTAATGCTGGCATATAATCCTAGTCAGAACTGAGATGTAGAAATCTGTTTCGTCTTGCGATTGATTTCTGATTCATCTACCTATTAGTAGGCTTCGAGCATTATCTAGAATTTAGTTACTCGGTTAGTTTTAAAGAAAATACAATTGAGTCGCGCGCCTCTATTGTACTACTTATTTTGCCCTATTTAATTCTTCCCTTATGAGAATATTAATGTTAGTTAGGCAATTATTGAAATAACTTTACGTAAGCTAATCGCTAACTAAAAGCTTGTTTCATCTCCTCCTTTTGATGAGGACTTTCTCATAGTGAACATTTCACTTAATGAGAATTAAACTGGAAATTCCAATTTATTAGTTAATTCTTTAATTATACCTCCTACATGCCTATACGGTCTGTTTCCGCTACCATTAATAATGGAATCGGGGTGGATAATTTAAAGAAATACCTTATATTCTGTTGGGTCAGTAAGTGAGTTGATCAGTTTCACTTACATCACCAGGTGAATATTTTGGTTGACCCTATTTATTAACATATGGGCCATCTGAGTTAGTTAATAATACTACTCATATCACCGGTGGAGTAGAATAAGTGTCGGTATGGCTTTTCTTCCTAAGTATCCATCATTTATTCACTTTACTTTACTACCGGTGTTGTAGAACATGTTATGTCATATGAAAAAAAAGGATTAAATTAGGGTGCCCCTAAATACTGCAAATTCTTACAATATTCCTTCCCTTCCATTAACTATGTCTACATTTTTGCAAGTGGTGGTTTTGGCCTTACCATTAGTTCATTTACTTTAGTTACTGCTATTTTCCCCTGGTTTAATTCATCTCTCAGGTATTATTTACTGTACTACTGAATCTCATTTGTTGATTAAATTTTTCCCTTAAAAAAAATTTATTGGATTTTTAACTTATCTGTCCTAATTATCTATAAAATTGTCTATCACTCTCTGCTGCCTTGGTAACTTTTCAATATTACATGAATTATACAAGCAGATCAAGCATGAAAATACAATGATAATCAATGACAAAATAGTTAATTAACACATGATTCATATGTAGGAACATAAACCTTATGGATACATAATATAGTAGTGTGTTCATGAGTACACCACTTTTAAACCATTTAAAGAGAATACCAGAGTAGCAGAACCATACCTCAAACATCAAATGGGAATGACTATGAATTCTAAACATTCACTGAATTACCTATCTTATGTGAGTTTACCATCCCAGAGACCTTACTACTGGAGGTTCATTACTGGTCTTAGTTTCCCATCAATAAGATATAAAATATGAGTTTTTTTTTAAAAAAATCTCATACCCAACAACCAACTACATGATGCATCTACCAGAATCAAGATACTACCTGTGAACAGTTTTGTACCCAAAAAAACCTATATTTATCTGAGCCATTATGGGTTCATATAACACTTGACTCAGCTCATACTAATGAGTGATTAGGTCTGTTACTAACACTATAACATTCTGAAGTGACTTGGTTTACCTGCGAGAGGTTTTCCCTGAATTCATATACTCACAATAATACACCAATTGTGATGTTTACCATGAGTTTTAATTCACGGACGATGCCCACACATGTGGGATGTGGATTTTAATTCCTGAGAATGATTCGTTAAAATGTCTAGGGGGTATTATTGATTCTCTGGTCACTGGTAAGAATGCAGGGTGATCAGGGATATTTACCACAAATCCCAGGAGGAAAGAGTTCCATCCTTGAAACAATGGCATCTGTGTGTAGGTTTCCCTTCCCACTTCATCACCCTTTACATTATCTATGGTGCTAGAAGGATATTGATTGCTCACAACATATAAACAACCACTTGTTGGACACCACATTTACTTGATGTACACAACACTTTTGGACAAACAGTTCAGGTATTAACTCAAGATCTGCAGTTACATATATAGGTTGTAATAAACACTATGCATTTTCAGACAGGCATGGGAATTAGTTGCATTATTACAATACAGTACCCAGTGACCCCAGAAAAAAAACAAGGTTATTACAAACAACACAACAACCACAAATTGGTTCTGCTAACTTGACTCATTGTACCTAGATATAATCACATTGGTCTAGGTGCAGAAACCCAACATATATATTTGTTTCTGACACCATGTACAATTATCATATTTAAAAATAATGAGTTGATGTCAAAATACTATTTACCTTAACCATCATTGGTTATACCTCAATAACACTCTTTATATGTCATAGAAGAAAAAAACACACACATGAAAACAGTTGATACTAATAATTAAATTAATTAATTATAGTGTTCATTTAGGCATTGCGGATGGGTATTCTTCTCCAGTGCAAAGCAGTTAATGTCCATATTTATCCGTGACAGCAATAAATACTCACAGTCATGTTTAATGTCCACTGAAGTTTGTTGCGGAACACTTATAATCCTTATTATGAAATAAATTCACCACATATCTCCTCCGTGGAGCTGAATTCAAGAATCTTCTTTGCGAACGGCTCGGTGTCAGTGTGAAATTGAGGCCTGGGTTGGTCATACCTTCAGGAGATGCATCTTTGGTCTTGGACTAAGGTTCTTCCCTATATCACCATATCTGATGAAAAGGATGCCTACCTTTCAGCGTCTCGGCTTATAATATCCGAATCTCAATTTTGTTCCCACAGATTTTTCACCCACCTAGTCATCAGTCTATAACCTATTCCACCGTTATTGGCATTTAGGCTGACATGGGACCAGCACAGAGTTCTGATTCATTATTTACTTTCAGTGTAGACATACAATTCTGCTTGTTATTCATTTGGTTCATCTGGAATTAATTCCAGGATTCTGCTGCAGGCATGGAACTGAAGAATATTGATTCCACCACATATCCAGGGTTGCAAGGCCATCAGGTGATTCCTGTGGTTGCAGGCGTAGAGGCATTTACTCCGCTAACTGCTTTCATATGGTCTTTTTTTTATGTGTTACGGTTTTGGAACCTTGAGGTAATCTGGTGTAGGTATGGTTTTCAGTTGGTACCTTGGTTGTATTGGTTCAATGTCTTCTTCCCATTTGTTTGGGTGGGTGTTCATAGCTAGAACTTGGTGTTGCATGGCTGGAACCTTATGTTTGACTTTTGCAGCTGTGAGATGTTCTTTCGAAGACTTATCCATTGTGGATATTAACTTGGTAATCCAACCAACAGTTGAAGGATTACTCACTGTTGTTAGTTTTAGTAACTTGTAAGGATTGTCCCATAGTTTCACTGATTTTGTTGAATGATGAGGCCTATAGGTGATACTTCTCAGACGTAAAGCAGACGATACGCTGTTGTCAGTTACTCTGTTGATCTTCATCTTTGTAGATTATTAGATCTTGAAGTCCACATGTGGGATGTTCCTACTAAAATAGGACTTAATCACTCACCCAGTCAGTTGTCTTCTAATTTATCTGTTGCTCGCTATGGAGCTATTGAGCGCCGCAGTAAACATTGAGGTATTGCTAGATCCAGACTATGGTTTGGACATTCACTTTATGGCTGTTGACCCAGGATCCAGTGTTAGTGATATAGTCCCACCAAATTCAACCACCACCTGCTTCTCTTCAATAGCTTGAAGAGAATCATGTTTTTAAAGGCAAACTACCTTCTCCCCGAAGGGAAAGGTCGACTTTCTTGTGTGTTCTCTTGACTAGAAATGGCCGCTTCAGTCTTTGTTTTCCCCCTCGCCAGGATTGGCCAGATAAGGGAGAGAAAACAAGCCAAAATAAATTTAGCTGTGCCACGGTCAGTCTATCGCTGTTTTATTTTCTCCTACATTAAGTAAGTTACTTAAACAGTAATTGTAAGGGTTTGTTTATTTTTAAGGGAGTCCATAAATAGGAAAGGGTAAGGACGTTTTATTATACCACAATGATAATAACATTTCTGTACACAGTAAAGGTAAAAAGCCCTTGGCCATGACCTGAGTTGTATTGGGTATATGGTTTTAGACCCAGTGGCTAGCAAGTTTGCCTGCTTCCCGGTGGTCATATGGTCGAATCCCCTTTGAGATGGGAAGTTTTTATTTTAAAATTTATTTAGACTCTTACGTCGACTAACTGTGGCGTGCAGAACAGAAATTGGAGAGGAATTCCCCCACTTCTGAAAAGACCTCCTAATATAAAAAACCCCTAAAGGGCTCAAGAAAGCTTAGATAGTTCGGTGTTCTCACAGAAGGCTAAATGGAGTACAAGAAAGCTACCAAACTTCAGATAGGAGACTCTCTCTGGACACACTGAAAGTTCTGGTGATTGTCTTGCCACAGTTAGCTCCATAATGATGATGTTCATTTGAACTTATCACAAATGAAAATACATATATGAATGCATAACATCCAGTAACAATCAAAGAAACAACTCGTTATAACAGTCTATTGGGATAACACTAGGGGGAGTGTCCTGCGTGTATGCTTGTGTGGCATATGGCAATACACAAATTAAAAATATTACACTGAAGAAATACATTGTATACCCATAAATGATTTCTAATTATTTGAGTCCGCAGAATCCATATCTTTAAAAAATGTCTTTTATATTAACACCACAGCTTAATTTTTTTTTTAAAGTCCCTTATAGCACACAGACTATCAAGGATAAACAGTTTATTATCACTCGGGTTAATACCGTTATACAATCTATCACCACACACACGAACGATTAATGTTGAAAGTCTATAGTGTCTGGACCTTACACATGTCAACTCTGATGTAATAAGTATTTATTTTGTTGGCACAGCACTCAATAAAACAAAAGGATTCTAACGTGATGGTTAGCTAGTTGTCATATGCTGAGGACACTGTGAAAACCCGAGAGGTCAATAAGGCTTAAAGGGAATTCACCCTTGAAGAAATAAAGCACATCCCAGTCATCTCTCATAACTGACTCCGACTCTCTTGCAGATAATATACACCATTCTGGAATATATTCTAGTCTCAGCCAAATAACGCCTTTTCAGCTCAATGAAGAAATCACCGGTCCCTGTAAACAATATGTGCCAAACAATATAGCCATACCAACAGAAACAATTGAAAAGAAAAAGACAACACTCACCAAACACCAACAACCACAACAGAGAGAGAGAGAGAGAGAGAGAGAGAGAGAGAGAGAGAGAGAGAGAGAGAGAGAGAGAGAGAGAAGGGGGGATGGAGAGAGAGAGAACAAAGAGAGAGAACAAGAGAGCGAGAGAGAAAGAGGAAAGGTGAAGTGATTACGACTCAAGGGTGGGTCACTTATACCTGGCCCTATCGGGCCCATCACCACAACATTTGATGAAGTCCCTCACTCCCCATATTGACATAATACGCCTTCTCTCACTCCCGCCTTATGAAGGAGAATCATTCTCGTTCTTTCAAGGTTCTAGCGCCGAGAATATCCGGTGGACATAAGCAAGGGTGATGCCAATTCTCCAACTTGGCAGTGTACCTCTTTTCCGTATAAAGGCATAGATAACTTCATATTCATGCATACACTTACAAATAATTTCACTAATAATTCTCCATGCATTAACACACATATAAAAAAAATTAAGTCTCCTCTGAATATAGAAACAAAGAAACTTAAGAGCTTTCCACTAAAGTATCATCTATAAAAACTACAGGTGATATTATAGAACAGCCTTATGATAGTTCCTGTGGAAACATATCCACACATGGAAACTCTGAATGACTAGAGGAAGTGAACTTCATCTCTCATATATCGTATGAACAGAACAAGAATAAAGTTCATTCATTATTTCCCTAAGTCGAGAAAATAATCACATATTCTCCCTACACGGCTACTCTACAACTTCATAAAGAAACTCCCCTTTAAATTCAGATTCACTAGTTCTTAAGTTAACTGTGGTTTCCAACGTACCCAAAGCCATTATGATGTTAAACAAAATCATAACACCACAGCAACAGCAGTCTACTGGTCAACACGCCCTGCTCCGTTAGTTCATCTCTGGTGACTGTCAGCCAATATTGCGCTATTTTGCAAACATCACCGGGTCTCCTTTGCCGCTTCTAATGGTAACGCTTGATTTGCGCGCTAACATGACGTCACTCCTCGGCCATGCAGTTGACAATCCAAAAATAGTAGAGTCAAGGGGGAGGTAACTTGCAGTTATCTCCAGTTATGCCAAGGGGAATAATTTGAAACCAAGAGAAATAATTTTCCCTGTTGTCGCCCTTGTTTCTTACCAAGCAGTAATTTTTCGTAACACTGATCCAGACAAACATCTTTTGGGATAGGCACACTCTGCCATCTAGCCTGTGATCAAGCGCCAGGTGTTCATCTATTCTTAGCTTGTTTACAACTCCAGTCGTTTACAATTTTTCACAAGGAGAAGCGGCAAAATGGACAATTGTTAGTTCTAGAAAACCTAGGCATTTCCCCGTCCATCGTCCCCTAACATAGAGACAGCCTTGGTCCATGTGTATCTGGTATGTATATATGTATATATAGTATGTTATACCTACCTAAAAAAATAATTTAGTTTCATGACCTTTACAGGACGTTGTAGTCAGCCCCAGCATTTTTGATTGTCTGTTCTTACTAGGCTGGTTTATGTTCAGTAGTTTTCCATTGCTATCTGAACGATCGAAACTCATACCATTGTATGAAAACCAGCGTAGGCTGTCTGCTTCCAAATTGCCTGTAGCTATGTTTTGAACGCCGTATACGGGATTGCGTTCGTAACCTCCGTCGCCACAGCGCCATTAACCTTAATTGGGTACCAGTACAAGGTACGCAAACTAAAGGCATACGGCCTGATATTGATCACACATCGTTGGTTTATAGAAATATGCGGATAACACCATATACCCAACAGATCTCAAGGCGTAGAACAGTGTCCTTGACTTGTTTTCACTGTACCCCGAGGTATTCTGAACGAAGTGTTGGACAGCGGTAACCTACAATTATATAGCTGTTTACTCGTTATTTTGTCAGTTTTTCTAGTCTCAGTTCATTAATACTGGTATACCTATTCGCTATTTTGTTTGCACTAAGAATCTAGCGGGCAGTGTAATGGAGGCGACGGGAGCTATAGCTTGTGGCAAGTTGCTGACATATAACATGAGCCTCCTTCATCTAAATCTTTCAGGTGGGTTAACGCGTCTGTTGTTTGTCTTCATTGGACTTCTTTTTCCTCATCTTTTTCTCATTCTTCTTCTTCTTCTTCTTCTTCTTCTTCTTCTTCTTCTTCTTCTTCTTCTTCTTCTTCTTCTTCTTCTTCTTCTTCTTCTCTTCTTCTTCTTCTTCTTCTTCTTCTTCTTCTTCTTCTTCTTCTTCTTCTTCTTCTTCTTCTTCTTCTTCTTCTTCTTCTTCTTATTATTATTATTAATATTATTATTATTATTATTCCTCCTCCTCCCCTTCTCTTTCTTCTTCAATGTGTGTTTAATTCCCCCATTATGTTTAACAATGTGTTCATTTTCTATCTAGATCAATCTTTGCACTCTGCGATAATAGGACATCAAAGAAATTCAGTTCTTTTAATCTGTTACGGTTATAATTAATGTTTAGTGCTTTAGACTAGATATGCGTTGTAATTATTGTTTCCCTGAGCCCAGTTTTCATGTAACTTGATGCTGAAAATGTGTGTTTCATCCGGATTTGCAATCCCAGATCTATCTCCAGCTTCACAACGAGCGTATTCTCTAATGATCTGGTCTAGATAGAGAAACTTCTGCAAATGTTCAGCCATATGTTCCGCCACGCTTATTCCTGTTGAGTTAAATTTTACTTGCATTTATGTTCATGCCAAAAACTTTGAACGAGTCATCGATTTTGATGAACAGCTTTTGTAATGACATATATGTAAATTCATTAAAGAAGAATCGGTAGCGGTTCTCGCCGCGTTGGTATCTTACGGAGTATGTGAGTCGGTCGATCAGAAAGCAATTGTAAACTACTGAGCGTAATCTTGCCTAGTTCATCAATAGCAGTTGAAAAATGCTGGTGTTGACTGCAACGTCTTGTAAGGGATATGCAACATTTACACACACACACACACACACACACACACACACACACACACACACAACACACACACACACACAAACAAATTACAGGACATCGCTGTCAAAACCAGCATTTTATGACTGTTGTTGATATCTTGGCAAGATTACGCTCAGTAGATTGCCATTGCTTTCTGAGCGACCGGCTCACATACCCCGTAAGTAACAAGCCCGACGCGATCCGCTATCGAATCTCGCGCAGCTGCGTCACCCTACGTGGATATACGGGATTACAGATAAAGACATTAACCCTTAAGCCAGGAAAACCGGCAGTATAAACTAGTGGACTTCAGTTTTATTTGTAGCGAAAATATACAAAAGAAATTGCAGGACCCTTGTACACGCTTTCAGGCAGGTATATGGTGCTGGTCCGATACATGTGTAGACCCACCGGCACTGGCTGGGTGATGTAATATAACTAGACCTAACGGCACTGGCTGGGTGATGTAATCAGTATAACTAGACCTACCGGCACCGGCTGGGTGATGTCATCAGTATAACTAGACCTACCGGCACTGGCTGGGTGATGTCACCAGTATAACTAGACCTACCGGCACTGGCTGGGTGATGTAATCAGTATAACTAGACCTACCGGCACTGGCTGGGTGATGTCATCAGTATAACTAGACCTAACGGCACTGGCTGGGTGATGTAATCAGTATAACTAGACCTACCGGCACTGGCTGGGTGATGTAATCAGTATAACTAGACCTACCGGCACCGGCTGGGTGATGTCATCAGTATAACTAGACCTACCGGCACTGGCTGGGTGATGTCATCAGTATAACTAGACCTACCGGCACTGGCTGGGTGATGTCATCAGTATAACTAGACCTACCGGCACTGGCTGGGTGATGTCATCAGTATAACTAGACCTAACGGCACTGGCTGGGTGATGTAATCAGTATAACTAGACCTAACGGCACTGGCTGGGTGATGTAATATAACTAGACCTACCGGCACTGGCTGGGTGATGTCATCAGTATAACTAGACCTACCGGCACTGGCTGGGTGATGTCATCAGTATAACTAGACCTACCGGCACTGGCTGGGTGATGTCATCAGTATAACTAGACCTACCGGCACTGGCTGGGTGATGTCATCAGTATAACTAGACCTAACGGCACTGGCTGGGTGATGTCATCAGTATAACTAGACCTAACGGCACTGGCTGGGTGATGTCATCAGTATAACTAGACCTAACGGCACTGGCTGGGTGATGTAATCAGTATAACTAGACCTAACGGCACTGGCTGGGTGATGTAATCAGTATAACTAGACCTACCGGCACTGGCTGGGTGATGTCATCAGTATAACTAGACCTAACGGCACTGGCTGGTGGATGTCATCAGTATAACTAGACCTAACGGCACTGGCTGGGTGATGTCATCAGTATAACTAGACCTAACGGCACTGGCTGGGTGATGTCATCAGTATAACTAGACCTAACGGCACTGGCTGGGTGAATGTCATCAGTATAACCTAGACCTACCGGCACTGGCTGGGTGATGTCATCAGTATAACTAGACCTACCGGCACTGGCTGGGTGATGTCATCAGTATAACTAGACCTAACGGCACTGGCTGGGTGAGTCATCAGTATAAACTAGACCTAACGGCACTGGCTGGGTGATGTCATCAGTATAACTAGACCTAACGGCACTGGCTGGGTGATGTCATCAGTATAACTAGACCTAACGGCACTGGCTGGGTGATGTCATCAGTATAACTAGACCTAACGGCACTGGCTGGGTGATGTCATCAGTATAACTAGACCTACCGGCACTGGCTGGGTGATGTCATCAGTATAACTAGACCTACCGGCACTGGCTGGGTGATGTCATCAGTATAACTAGACCTACCGGCACTGGCTGGGTGATGTCATCAGTATAACTAGACCTACCGGCACTGGCTGGGTGATGTCATCAGTATAACTAGACCTAACGGCACTGGCTGGGTGATGTCATCAGTATAACTAGACCTACGGCACCTGGCTGGGTGATGTCATCAGTATAACTAGACCTAACGGCACTGGCTGGGTGATGTCATCAGTATAACTAGACCTAACGGCACTGGCTGGGTGATGTCATCAGTATAACTAGACCTAACGGCACTGGCTGGGTGATGTCATCAGTATAACTAGACCTAACGGCACTGGCTGGGTGATGTCATCAGTATAACTAGACCTAAAGGCACTGGCTGGGTGATGTCATCAGTATAACTAGACCTAACGGCACTGGCTGGGTGATGTCATCAGTATTACTAGACCTAACTGCACTGGCTGGGTGATGTAATCAGTATAACTAGACCTATCGGCATTCGCTGCGTGATGTAATCAGTATAACTAGACCTACCGGCACCGGCTGGGTGATGTAATCAGTATAACTAGACCTACCGGCACCGGGTGGGTGATGTAATCAGTATAACTTGACCTACCGGCACCGGCTGGGTGATGTAATATAACTAGACCTACCGGCACTGGCTGGGTGATGTTATCAGTATAACTAGACCTACCGGCACCGGCTGGGTGATGTAATCAGTATAACTAGACATACCGGCACTGGCTGGGTGATGTAATCAGTATAAGTAGACCTACCGGCACCTGCTGGGTGATGTAATCAGTATAACTAGACCTACCGGCACCGGCTGAGTGATGTAATATAACTAGACCTACCGGCACTGGCTGGGTAATGTAATCAGTATAACTAGACCTACCGGCACCGGCTGGATGATGTAATCAGTATAAGTAGACCTACCGGCATTCGCTGGGTGATGTAATCAGTATAACTAGACCTACCGGCACTGGCTGGGTGATGTAATCAGTATAACTAGACCTACCGGCACCGGCTGGGTGATGTAATCAGTATAACTAGACCTACCGGCACTGACTGGGTGATGTAATCAGTATAACTAGATCTACCGGCACTGGCTGGGTGATGTAATCAGTATAACTAGACCTACCGGCACTGGCTGGGTGATGTAATCAGTATAACTAGACCTACCGGCACTGGCTGGGTGATGTAATCAGTATAACTAGATCTACCGGTACTGGCTGGGTGATGTAATCAGTATAACTAGACATACCGGCACCGGCTGGGTGATGTAATCAGTATAACTAGATCTACCGGCACTGGCTGGGTGATGTAATCAGTATAACTAGATCTACCGGCACTGACTGGGTGATGTAATCAGTATAACTAGATCTACCGGCACTGGC
Source organism: Cepaea nemoralis (assembly GCA_014155875.1). Taxonomy (NCBI): domain Eukaryota; kingdom Metazoa; phylum Mollusca; class Gastropoda; order Stylommatophora; family Helicidae; genus Cepaea; species Cepaea nemoralis. Next base: position 509,324 of record JACEFZ010006318.1, on the reverse strand, counting down.
TGGGTGATGTAATCAGTATAACTAGACCTACCGGCACTGGCTGGGTGATGTAATCAGTATAACTAGACCTACCGGCACCGGCTGGGTGATGTAATCAGTATAACTAGACCTACCGGCGTCCGCTGGGTGATGTAATCAGTATAACTAGACCTACCGGCACTGGCTGGGTGATGTAATCAGTATAACTAGACCTACCGGCATCCGCTGGGTGATGTAATCAGTATAACTAGACCTACCGGCACCTGGCTGGGTGATGTAATCAGTATAACTAGACCTACCGGCACTGGCTGGGTGATGTAATCAGTATAACTAGACCTACCGGCACCTGCTGGGTGATGTAATCAGTATAACTAGACCTACCGGCACCTGCTGGGTGATGTAATCAGTATAACTAGACCTACCGGATACTGACGTGGGTGATGTAATCAGTATAACTAGACCTACCGGCATTCGCTGGGTGATGTAATCAGTATAACTAGACCTACCGGCACTGGCTGGGTGATGTAATCAGTATAACTAGACCTACCGGCACCGGCTGGGTGATGTCATCAGTATAACTAGACCTACCGGCACTGGCTGGGTGATGTCATCAGTATAACTAGACCTACCGGCACTGGCTGGGTGATGTAATCAGTATAACTAGACCTACCGGCACTGGCTGGGTGATGTCATCAGTATAACTAGACCTAACGGCACTGGCTGGGTGATGTAATCAGTATAACTAGACCTAACGGCACCGGCTGGGTGATGTAATCAGTATAACTAGACCTAACGGCACCGGCTGGGTGATGTAATCAGTATAACTAGACCTAACGGCACCGGCTGGGTGATGTAATCAGTATAACTAGACCTAACGGCACTGGCTGGGTGATGTAATCAGTATAACTAGACCTACCGGCACTGGCTGGGTGATGTAATCAGTATAACTAGATCTACCGGCACTGGCTGGGTGATGTAATCAGTATAACTAGATCTACCGGCACTGGCTGGGTGATGTAATCAGTATAACTAGATCTACCGGCACCGGCTGGGTGATGTAATCAGTATAACTAGACATACCGGCACCGGCTGGGTGATGTAATCAGTATAACTAGATCTACCGGCACTGGCTGGGTGATGTAATCAGTATAACTAGATCTACCGGCACTGGCTGGGTGATGTAATCAGTATAACTAGATCTACCGGCATTCGCTGGGTGATGTAATCAGTATAACTAGATCTACCGGCATTCGCTGGGTGATGTAATCAGTATAACTAGACCTACCGGTACCTGCTGGGTGATGTAATCAGTATAACTAGATCTACCGGCACCGGCTGGGTGATGTAATCAGTATAACTAGATCTACCGGCACTGGCTGGGTGATGTAATCAGTATAACTAGATCTACCGGCACTGGCTGGGTGATGTAATCAGTATAACTAGATCTACCGGCACCGGCTGGGTGATGTAATCAGTATAACTAGATCTACCGGCACTGGCTGGGTGATGTAATCAGTATAACTAGATCTACCGGCACTGGCTGGGTGATGTAATCAGTATAAATAGATCTACCGGCATTCGCTGGGTGATGTAATCAGTATAACTAGATCTACCGGCATTCGCTGGGTGATGTAATCAGTATAACTAGACCTACCGGTACCTGCTGGGTGATGTAATCAGTATAACTAGATCTACCGGCACCGGCTGGGTGATGTAATCAGTATAACTAGACCTACCGGCACTGGCTGGGTGATGTAATCAGTATAACTAGACCTACCGGCATTCGCTGGGTGATGTAATCAGTATAACTAGACCTACCGGCACTGGCTGGGTGATGTAATCAGTATAACTAGACCTACCGGCACTGGCTGGGTGATGTAATCAGTATAACTAGACCTACCGGCACTGGCTGGGTGATGTAATCAGTATAACTAGACCTACCGGCACTGGCTGGGTGATGTAATCAGTATAACTAGACCTACCGGCACTGGCTGGGTGATGTAATCAGTATAACTAGACCTACCGGCACTGGCTGGGTGATGTAATCAGTATAACTAGACCTACCGGCATCTGCTGGGTGATGTAATCAGTATAACTAGACCTACCGGCACTGGCTGGGTGATGTAATCAGTATAACTAGACCTACCGGCACTGGCTGGGTGATGTAATCAGTATAACTAGACCTACCGGTACCTGCTGGGTGATGTCATCAGTATAACTAGACCTACCGGCACTGGCTGGGTGATGTAATCAGTATAACTAGACCTACCGGTACCTGCTGGGTGATGTAATCAGTATAACTAGACCTACCGGCACTGGCTGGGTGATGTAATCAGTATAACTAGACCTACCGGCACCTGCTGGGTGATGTAATCAGTATAACTAGACCTACCGGTACTGACTGGGTGATGTAATCAGTATAACTAGACCTACCGGCATTCGCTGGGTGATGTAATCAGTATAACTAGACCTACCGGCACTGGCTGGGTGATGTAATCAGTATAACTAGACCTACCGGCACTGGCTGGGTGATGTCATCAGTATAACTAGACCTACCGGCACTGGCTGGGTGATGTAATCAGTATAACTAGACCTACCGGCACTGGCTGGGTGATGTAATCAGTATAACTAGACCTACCGGCACTGGCTGGGTGATGTCATCAGTATAACTAGACCTAACGGCACTGGCTGGGTGATGTAATCAGTATAACTAGACCTAACGGCACCGGCTGGGTGATGTAATCAGTATAACTAGACCTAACGGCACCGGCTGGGTGATGTAATCAGTATAACTAGACCTAACGGCACCGGCTGGGTGATGTAATCAGTATAACTAGACCTAACGGCACTGACTGGGTGATGTAATCAGTATAACTAGCCCTACCGGCACTGACTGGGTGATGTAATCAGTATAACTAGACCTACCGGCACTGACTGGGTGATGTAATCAGTATAACTAGACCTACCGGCACTGGCTGGGTGATGTAATCAGTATAACTAGATCTACCGGCACTGGCTGGGTGATGTAATCAGTATAACTAGATCTACCGGCATTCGCTGGGTGATGTAATCAGTATAACTATACCTACCGGCATTCGCTGGGTGATGTAATCAGTATAACTAGACCTACCGGCACTGGCTGGGTGATGTAATCAGTATAACTAGACCTACCGGCATCCGCTGGGTGATGTAATCAGTATAACTAGACCTACCGGCACTGGCTGGGTGATGTAATCAGTATAACTAGACCTACGCACTGGCTGGGTGATGTAATCAGTATAACTAGACCTACCGGCACTGGCTGGGTGATGTAATCAGTATAACTAGACCTACCGGCACTGGCTGGGTGATGTAATCAGTATAACTAGACCTACCGGCATTCGCTGGGTGATGTAATCAGTATAACTAGACCTACCGGCACTGGCTGGGTGATGTAATCAGTATAACTAGACCTACCGGCACTGGCTGGGTGATGTAATCAGTATAACTAGACCTACCGGCACTGGCTGGGTGATGTAATCAGTATAACGCCGCCATTTTGACTTCCCACGACATTCGCTGGTACCCAATTTAGGCTTGGTCGAACAGATCAATTTTAGACATCAGTCCTGATGCGGATTCGAACCCGTGACCAGCGGGTCGGCAGACGAGCGTCTAGCCTAGCCGCTTCAATTATGCGACTGCCAACGAAAATAGACATGGCTGCCATCTAACTGACGATTTTTGCTTTAAGGGAATTAATAATCCATAGAGGACATGAAACTATTTAAAAGGAGTAGGTTCCCTTTGTAGTTAATTATATAAAAAGTGACATCCAAACCTCTGATGTATGATACCAAGCAGAAAGAAAGGGGTGGAGTGGGGGGGGGGGGGGTGCCCACGTGGAGAGACAGCCGTATTCTCTAAGGATAGACAGGTCTCAGGATGAGTCTCCTATGTCTAACTCTCTATGGCTCTCTATGGACAGTTGCCGTGAAGTTGGAACCGCGACTAACTAACTAACTAACTAACTCTCTATGGCTCTTTGGATACTGCTTGTGTATTGCAACGGCCACACCACCTGAGAGTCTTGGCTGGCTGGGAAACCTCAATGCATGAATAAGGAAGAAATCCTGATTAAGGAAATGCCAGTCCCCAGCAGACAATGTTATGTATATATTTTTTCGTGAGTAGTTTTTCTAATTTAGAAATTTTCTTTTGCCGGCAGCTAATTTGACTACACCTTTCTATTTCTAACTACAGATGGATTTTTAACGTGTAAGGGAGCCTTGTGGTTTGTCGGCTTAATCCGAGAAAGCTGCACGTCTGAAACAGACTCTCTTTTTCTGTTTCTTCTTCTGTTTCTTGTTCTTTATCTCATTCTTCTTCTTCTATATCTTCTTCTATATCTTCTTCTTCTTCTTCTTCTTCTTCTTCGTCTTCGTCTTCTTCTTCTTCTTCTTCTTCTTCTTCTTCTTCCTTTTCTCATTCTTCTTCTGTGCCTGCTGCTGCCCATCATCTGCCAGTAAAGTATAATCCCCCAGCCCCTGACACCAAACTCTTTGTTAACTTCTTCATGACTGGTTGGATTTGCAGCTTAAATATTTCTACGGGATGAAGTATCGAGCCTCATGCCCAAGCCTCCGTGGTCACATCTTACGGCATGTGTGAAATAGACCTATTTATCCACTATTTATCCAGGGTTTGCTTTTCTGACAATGATTATATTTATTTACAGAATGTTCTATAGGTGACAACGAAGTGGGCTATTTAGCACAAGGGATCCAGGTAAACAACGTGATGGACATTGTGGCAATTTTGTAAGAACAAAAGAAAATAGTAGATAAAAATAAATGAATGCAAGACAGAAAATAATGTCAGAGGTGGGGGTTATGGTCTTTGCTGTAATTTTTATTGCATTAGCTAGATTCAGTGTGCTATCTTTGGGTGAAATGTCCTGTAGGTAGATCAAATAGATCCATCAGAAGTCGTCTCCACAATGAAGGTTGAATGCATTGGAAACACCGTCTGTTTCTCGCCTTGATAGTACATTCTGTCAGATTGCTGTTTCCCACCTCTTGAAGTAACCTTCCCACTTATATCGTTGTCTACCTCTTGCTCAGTTGCCTTCAGAGTTACCTTCCTGTATGATTGTTATAAGAGTATTATGCCTTTTGATGTAGCTAAAATATTTCACTTGCCTATTGTTTTATATCTTTCATCAACGCTCTTTTCTCGTTTCTCGTTATTCTAGAACCTCTGAGACTGATTGTTTTCGTTTCCACCGAGTACGACAGTGCTGATAACCGAAAGTGCTGCATTCTAACAAGATAGCCGAACCATTTGATCTTCTGCCTGTCAATATAGGTGACACAATGTGTTGCTTCCACTAGCTGTCTCATAATGAATAATATGATTCTGACTCGGTCTCCGATGGTTAATTTGGCAGCTTTTCTCAAGCATCTCATCTCGCAGCTGTTGATTTTGTGTATGAGTGATTTGGATAATGTCCAAGTTTGATATTGGCAGCATTAGGTTGGTGCGTTGTTTTTTTTTTTTTTTTAATGTTTCAGAGTACCAAATATATTGTAAGATGCATATTTACATGATAATTAGAGTACCAAATATATTGTAAGATGCATATTTACATGATAATTAGAGTAAACATGAGGAAATTGTCATTGGTTGATGGTCAAAGGAAACTACGTCACTGTATATGGGACACGCTCATAGGCACCCCGTCTCCATCAGCAGATATCAAAATGTATGGCTGCTAAATATTCACATCATACTCTATGGATATTAATTATTCCCATCACACTCTATGAATGTTAATCATCCCCATCACACTCTAGACGGATACATATCCAACTGGTCCCACAGTCTGCATGTTGCACTGTTTCTAGTTTGTATTTTACGTTCCTTAAGTCTGCACGGCGGCTCCGTGACGAAGGCGTTACGGACGCAGTTCATAATCCCGCATACCGCGTTCGAAACACAACTGCCGGCGATTTGGCAGCGTGGGATTTTATAAAGTGGTATGATAGCCGGTCGTTCAGAAATCAATGGCAAACTACTGAACGCAAACTTGCCAAGAAACCACAAACATGCAAAAAATGATGGGGTTGACTGCGATGTCCTGTAAAGGAAATGCAACTAACTTTTTTTTCAGTCTGCATGCTGCTGTCTCAATGCATGATGTATCATTACATAGAAGTCTATCCTGCATTGCCTGCAGTATTGACGGTGGATACATTTTAATATCTTCAGTATAGTTCCTCTGGGCATCAAACAATCTGCCCTCTCACTAACTGGTCCAGGGCGATATATACATAATGCTTTTCATATGATTCTCGAGCTAACGCCAGACACCCATGCAAACTACAGCCATTCGTTTTTTTTGTTTTTTTTTTTTTTTTGGGGGGGGGGGGGGGTATTTTTAATCTTCTCTATCACTGACAATGCATCAGACTGGTAAGTGGTATTTGACATACTTTATTCCTGAGAGTCATCGGAACTCCCCAGTTACTGCCTCCAATCGCATTCTCATCCTGGATGTTGCGAATGCATAAGCTCCGCTTTGTTTGTTTTTTACAGTTCTGGCCGTAAGTCCTGTTCATGACTTTCACCCGTAGCAATGATACGTCAGTGTAAACAGTGACATCATTATCACTGTCATTTGTCAGGTGAAGAATATTCTAACCAATATATATGTGTCAATCCAAGTAGGAAAACGAGTTATTAAGAGCTATATCGAGTCGATCGTGATGAACGGAAGTGAATCATGGACAAGTAGTAAATTAGTCAGGGATTATGTTGAAGCTGCAGAGATGTGGTTTTACAGAAAAATGATGAGAATAAACAGA